>JAJOZX010008237.1:75000-186587 GCA_023014485.1 Bathynomus jamesi | reverse complement strand
CATTTTGTAGGTAAGTTATGCATATTATTTAATTATAAATAAGTTAAACACATGTTTATACTAAATGTTGATGCATAATGCATTGTTATATCATATAAAATAAAATTATATTGGGAAAAATTGTGTGTGTAAGCATGTAAACACACAGCAGAGTTATGATTATTCTGTTCATTTTATTCATCAAGTAGATTTTGCATGAATTAGTCCAAACGCGTGTTCAAAGGGTTAATATCATTGATAAATGGAAATATATATGCAATTGAGATACAGTACATTAGGCTAATTGGAATTAGTAAAGCTTTGCTTTAGTGATTTGCAATTTAACAAAATTAATGATGATGCCTATCTGACATTTACAGGTACAGAGTGCCATATATCTGCTCCTCTGTAAGAGAACATTTCCTGCAATTTGCAGCAAATAATTTGGTTTGTGTGTGAAATCATTCAGAAATTGGTACAATTTTACAATCCAGGCAGTGTTCAAAGTATTCATTAGGTCCCTAATTACTAACCTAACCAACCCTAATCAACTTAACCTTTTCAGGTTAATCTAGCTTAATATGACATATTACCAAGCTGTTATGGACTGTCTCTGAACACTCTGGATAGTAAAGTTTTTCCAGGAAATCTTTTATTATGACTAGGACTGGTCTAATGTATCATAATCCCCCTGCAAATAGGCAAAAAGTATAGTTTTTATTAGCAACTTTGTACATATTGGTACTGATAGTTTATAAGTTATTGGTAAAACTTTACTATCCAGTGTTGAGAGATGGAGTCCATAGGGCCCCAATTACTACCCTAATTTAACATATTACATTATATTTGGAAAACATGAGGCTACTTGGGCCTATTGAGGTTATCCAAGTGATAAGCTCTATTTTATAATCAAATTTTGCAAAATAATTTCAAGTCAGCTAATTAACACAAAACTATTTATAGAGCTACAAAAGTAGTCTACTTAAGCTAAAATATAACACTACTGTAAAATGGGGTAACAGGGTCCTAAGTTTCAGGTAAATTTCATTATATAAAGGTATAAATTTTTTCCATAAATTGTAGGCATCTAAAATGTATGGAAAAAATAATAAAATTTATCTTAAACTTATTAGGGCCAAGTTACCCCATTTTATGGTATTTATACAATTTACAAACTGTCTCTTTCTTTCATGAAAGTGTCCAATTTTTCCTAAACAATTAACTATGGAGCCACTATTTACCACATCATATGCAAGTCATTCTGAAAATCTACTACTCTATGACTAAAAAAGTATTTTCATAGATTCAGTCTACAAAGTTTGTATTTCTTATTGTATAAGCCCTGGAGTTCTTCCATTAAACTCTAATAAGAAAAAGTTACATCTATATTATCCAAACCGAAAAACATTTTGAACATCTGCATCACATCTCCCCTCAAACATCCTCTCTCAAAACTAAAATGCCCAATTCCTTTAATCTTTCACTATATTCCAATCTTCTTAGGCTAGGGATAAGTTTGGTTACCCTATATTGTACACCTTTAAGCATATCTATATCATGAGGGGGACAAGGCTTAAAGGTAGTATCCCGAGGCCTAACATAAGAATTATAAAATCTATACATGACTTTACAATAAAGATTCATTTTAACTGTCCCTTCATTTTTGACATGAAAACATATTTTTCTGGTGTATTTTGGTGTGTTTTGTTCAAATCTGACCTTAATTTCCTCAGGAAAATCCCCATTTTTAAGGAAGTGACAATCTGACATATCCTCCAAAAATAACTATTTTTACCAGAAAATGAAGGTCAGATTTAAAGAAAACACACAAAAATACACCAGGAAAATATGTTTTCATGTCAACAATTATAGGTATAAGGGAACCCGTGGGGAATCGGTTTTGGGGGGGGGGGGGGGGGGCTAACTTATTATTCATGGCAAAAGAACCTAACCTAACCAATCATCAAGAGTGTACAGTTAAAAATAACACAACTTAACCTAACCAATTTTTAAGGGCATATAGTTGACCTAACCAGGCATACAGTTGACCTAACCAGGCATACAGTTGACCTAACCAGGCATACAGTTGACCTAACCAGGCATGGGTACCCCATAATGAATTTGGGACTTGGAAATGTAAGTAGTTGGAAATATTATCAATGCACTTACATTAATTATGGGAGGCTTCATGATAAGTTCATTACCACACTGGGGCCACATAAGAGAGGTCTTGAGCATGCCGTGAGCTTGAAATATAGCGATAGCAGCACTATCATCCCTCTCATCCTACTTGGACTTCGAGCATGCACTACACACAGCCATTCTGAAGCAACTGTTAAATTCAAATTTCAGCACCAGACATGCACAGGGGTGTCATATGACAATAGGGCAGCCACTGATTGGCTAATGATAACAACATGGCTACATACACACAGGACAGGATGGTTTGACTAGTGAATAATGGTGCCAAAATTTAATAATTTCGAAATGTGCAGGGTGTCATGTGACAATGGGGCAGCCACTGATTGACTACTGATAATAACATGACTACATACACATGGGATGAGATGGTATGATGAGTGAATAATGGAGTTTGGTGGATGTGTTCTACCGAATCTTAACCCTTTTTTTTTTTTTAATTTTTCATCAAATTTTATTTTTATCATTTCCCCCCAAAAAATTATGTAATTATTGAATGTTTCACCAACACTGAAATTAATATCCAAAATACATTTTTCTAATGTATTTTAGTGTTTTCTGTTTAAATATGACCTTCATATCCTGTGCAAATGAACCAAAACAAAGTTATGAAACATTAAACTTTTCCTATGTTTTAGTTCATTTTCGCTAGAAATGAAGGTCATATATGAACCAAACATGCCAAAATACATTAGAAAAATGTACTTTGGATATTAACAAAAACCAAACAGGCTAGGAACGGAACATGCATACATACATACATATATATATAACCTAACCTTAACCCATGTGTTCTCTGATTGCGTGTGACCCCCCCCCCCCCCCCCTATAATAATCTATACGTACTAAAGTTTGTAATTATTGACTGTTTCAGATCATCACTGTTGGTGAAATATTCAATAATAACCAAAATTACTTTCCAAGAATGTAGAAAGATAGTTGAACGCATATCAAAAGTGAAAATAGCAGAAAATTAACTCTTTCTATCGAAAATGAAAGGGACATTAAAACAAATAATAACCAACTTTACTTTTGTAACATGCTCCTCTTAATAATATGAAGAATAACATTACCAAGCTGTTATGGACTCTCTCTGAACACTATCTGGATAGTAAAGTTTTGCTAATCATTTAGTTTCTACAATATTGAAGTCTCTGCACATTGCAGAAGTATGAGCAGAGCTGGGCAATAAATACATTGAATGTATTTAAATACTAAATACTAAATACATGGGAGAAATGTATTTAAATACTAAATACTAAATACTAAATACATTTTACGAATGTATTTAGATACTAAATACAAAATACATCAATTGTATTTAAATACATTTGTAAATACATTTTAAATACATACAAATTTTAACATATGCATTCACTAATTCACTAAGCCATGACACGCACACGATAAAGAAATCAACCGCTTTCAACTAAGAGTGGCACACAACTGATTGAACTGACACGTTGAAACATGAACCATGCTGTACTACACTGTCGACGCGTCGTACTGTGCTAGTACAGAACGTGTATTAAACCAGTAAAAGTATTTACATTTTTATATTTTGAGTATTTAAATACATTGTATTTAAATACTCATTAAAGTATTTAAATACTATATTTAAATACATGAAAAACAATGTATTTATAAATACAGTTCTAAATACACAAATGTATTTAAATACGTATTTAAATACAAATGTATTTAAATACTGCCCAGCTCTGAGTATGAGATTGTCTGTTATCATTGCTTGACAGAGTTCACAAGTAATTTTGGGCAATATTCCAGATATAGTTCAGAGTGAATGCATACTAATAGCTTAGTAGGCTAATATGCCAAATTAGGATATGTTAAGTTAGGTTTGACTAGGCTAGATTAGACTGGTTAGGTTATATCTAATAATTATAGACTGTCTCCAAACTTCATCTAGATTCTGTAATTTAACTTTCTTTTTTTTTAAAATAAGTATTATTAGATGGAGAATTTGTCACTTTTCCCATTTTCCATAGGATTTGGAGTCACTTCACTCTTTAGAATTTGCTAAACTTCTCATACTGGAATAAGGGGGTAGGTGTGGAGTAGATAAAATTATGGGTGGCAGGGATATAGGTTATTAAGTGGGTAATTTTTACCCATACTTACGTATTAACTGGGGGCCACCACATATTGATGATTGGTTAGGTTAAGTTGTAATATTTTCGTTAGTTGAAAATTTCTAATACATTATATTTTTTAAATAGCAATATTTTTTAAAATATTTATAATGATTTATATTTCAAATATTTACAATGATTAATACATGTTACACATTAGAAACAACATTTATTTCTGAAGGCCAAAAATTTTTAATAGCATTAAGAATGGAATTGAATGGATCGTGATCATGTACTGGTTAATATTTGTCTTTGAACCCACTCACACGTGGTTAAAACAGTACAATATATTGAATTGCCATTCAAAACTGACTAAGAATATATATATATATATATATATATATAGATATATATATATATATATATATATATATATTGTGCAGATTTGTAAAAAATGTTTTTTTTTATTAAATATATTTCCTATTTTTCATGTTTTTCAATACCTATATATATATATTGACTATTTGGTGAATATTTCCTATTTTTGATGATTCTGGCTACTTCTGCGTAATTCAATTTGTCCTGTTTTACAATTAAATCATTCTTAGCAATTGATTGGTCTGTTCAGTTTGGTTTTTTATGACTAGAAGTATGACGTGTCAGTTATGCATATTTGATTTTGAAGATGTGATCACCATATTGCCCTCAATGAAGACAAGAGTTTAGACCTTTTTTTCAATCACAGAATAATTAAGACATCCGTGACCTGCCCTAAATGCAATAGTGCTTGTATTTTAAGAAAAGACAAGGTCTTTAGGTGCCATAAAAAAAAATCCTAAAAATAACTGTCATTTTAGTGTTTCAATTTTTAAGGGGATGTGGCTAGAGCATTTGTAACTTTTTGGCGAATAAAAACCTCCATTTCATAAATGTTTATTTGCATAAATTTTTTTCACAAAGTTATGCATAAACATTTCTAAAATTAGGTAGTGAGAGCGTTGTTAATTGGAAGTCGTACTGTGGTGAAGTTTGTGAAAAATGGATGTATAATAAACAAACAATTGGTGGGCCCAGCGTGATTATGGAAATTGATGAATCACATTTTGGCCATGCCAAATATGATCATGGGCAGAAAATTCAGGGATTATGGGTATTCGGTGGCACTGAGCGCGAGTCTAAGATTAAATTTGTTATCCCTGTGGAAAACAGAATGGCACAGACCCTTTTGCCATTGATCCAGAAAAATATTAAGCCAGGTTCAATCATTATTAGTAACTGTTGGCATGCCTATGATTGTATTGGTGAGCTTGGTTACACGCATAAGCAAGTTAACCACAGTGAAAATTTTGGTTCTTTTGCATTATCCTCCCAACACTAATTTTTTTATATAATGTTGGTTTGGTTTTGGTTATGGTACTTTATTTTCCTTCCATTATAAAAAAAATTAATGTTGGGATTAGATTAGGTTTGGTTAGGTTAGGTTAAAAACAGCCCACCGCAGGCGTTAGCCGTAGTTAGCTGGCTTAAAAAAAAATTAGTGTTGGGAGGATAATGCAAAAGTACCAAAATTTTGTGGATCCCCATGACAATAGTATCCACACACAAAACATTGAATGCCTGTGGAAGGATGTGAAATCGTGGGTTTTACGTGCTGGGAACAAACGCCCTCATTACTGGAAATATTTTGCATGGTACTTGTTCCTAGCAGAACATACCGACGAGTCCACAAAATTGCATCACTTCCTGACTGCAATTGCAGAACTCTACCCTCTGCAATAAGGGAAGGTATTGTGTATAATTTAGGTCTCAGGGGTATGGGGGTGGAGCCCCCATAAAGATCCTGCATCACAAACTGATCAGTTCTAATGACAAGTGCAAACTTTTCTGGTTAATTTTGAAGTGTTTTCTACGAAACTGCCATCCGTTTTCTGTGCAAATGCATAGTTTTCGAGATGACAATATCTCAAAAACTACACATTTGCACAGGAAACAGATGGCAGATTCATGCAAAGCACCTCAAAATTGACCAGAAAAGTTTGGTCTCATCATAAAAAGGGACTGGGTATAAAAATGAATAATTACCCATGGGTCATTCTCTGTCAGATCAACCAAAAAAATTGAAATTGACCAGAAAAGTTTGGTCTCATCATAAAAAGGGACTGGGTATAAAAACGAATAATTACCCATGGATGTACTAAATGTCACTACATAAATATTTTTAAAAATATTGCTATTTAAAAAATATGATATATTAGAAATTTTCAACTAACGAAAATATTGCAACTTAACCTACGGTAACCAATCATCAATATATGGTGGCCCTCCGTTAATATGTAAGTACCTTTGGTATTAGTTACTTTTCAGCCCAGAATGTTTCCTGACAATTTTGAGGGGTTCTACATTAATGTCTCAACAGGTACAAAACATTTGTCAATAACATTTCCATCGCAAATAGTTAGTTTACGAGATAGTTATTTTGTTGAAAAAAAATTTTTTTTGAAGGCGCATTCTATCACTGCCATAACAGGAGGTGGTACCATCTGCCGATGAACTATGTAAACATTTTTGAGGTAGCCAATTACAGGCCTCTATTTCATCACGTGACCTAATCCAGCAAATCACTGACCAATCTGGTTCCTCATTCATCTCCTATTTTCAGTTCAAATTCAGAATCGCAGGGTGTTCTCCCTTTAAATATAGTATGTCCAATTTGTATAATTTAGGTCTCGGGGGTACGGGGGTGGAGCCCCCATAAAGATCACGCATCACAAATTGATCGGTATAGGGTTTTATATTTTTTTTTTAATTTCCGACGCTAAAATGGTAATGTAATAACATATTCATGTTAGATTAGGTACGGCAATTATATAGAAAATGGCGCAACCCGAAGTATGATGTAAAAAACATTTTATTAGGTCAATTTCGATGTGCTGAAGCCAAATCTGTTAACCATTTGGTGTGCAAATGCTTCAAATTAGAGTAAATATTATTTATATTTTACTCTTATTTTGAAGCATTTGCCTAAAAAATGGCTAACAAATTAGGCTTAAGCACATGAAAACTAACCTAACCTAAGAGTAAAATAATCAAATCAACTTACCTTTAACTTAAACATTGGGAGGATACAACTTTGCCGCAGCTTTGAGGAAAAAATGAAGTCTCTGATCACTAGGGACGTTATGTAAAAAAAACTCCGCGCACATCGACTTCCAATCAACCACTGAATTTGGGCTAAGCTTGAGTTGAGACTCGCAGTATTGTTGTGAAAAATGTTTCATTAGAAAAACATTTATAAATAATAAATTTTTCCAAGGAGGAATATGTACGCATTCTAACCACGTGTTTTTAAAAATACTTTGATAGAAAGAACATTTGCGTTTTCTTTTATTTTTAGGATTAGTTTTTTGCTTGCAGCATTCAAATTGATGTTTATCACGATGTATGTTGCAATTATAACCACACGTTGGGCACGACAACTCAGAAAGTAAAACACCATGTTTTTGGAAAAATACAGTGCCCGCGAAAAGTATCCGATCACCCTGGAAATTTGTATTTTTTACATAAAAAACAATGTTTAAATGTATACTAACCTTATATTAGTATTTTGTCATCTGTCCTTTGGTTTGGATGACTTGTTCTAGACGTTTTGGCATGGATTTAATCAAGTTTTGACAAACTTCCACTGATATTTCCTTGCACCATACCTTTTTGATGGCTTCTTGTAATTTTTCGACTGAGCCAGTGTCGTGGCATTCAACCTTATTTTTTATTATTAGCCACATATTTTCTATCGGATTGAGATCTGGACTATTACCAGGCCAATCCAAAATATCAAATTTATTGTCAGTAATCCATTTTGTCACTATTTTGGCCCTGTGACATGGTGCACCATCATGCATGTATGTTTTTGTCCTTTGGATTGCCATTGCCATTGGAAGTTTATCCTGTAGCATTGCTAAATACCGTGCACCATTCATAGTTGTGTTCTTCGGAAGAAAATATAGGTTTCCACGCCCATAGTAACCGAAACAACCCCAAACCATCACACTTGGAGGGTGTTTCATTGTCTTTAGGGTGTATTTAGGGTCCATCCTATTTGAGCCAATGGGCCGGCGAACCTTTTTTAGACAACTTCTGAATGTCAAAAATGTCGACTCATCACTAAATAAAACCTTCTTCCAGTCATCAACAGTCCAATGAATATATTTTTTACAAAATGCGACACATTTTTTACGCATTTTTTCATTAATGAACGGTTTCTTAGCAGCATGGCGAGATGGTAATCCGAGTTCTATTTGGAGCCACTCCTGGATAGTTCGTTCAGAAACACCAGATAACAAATTATTCATATTAAATTTTATTTCTTTCGTAGTTATTGTTGGGTTTTTCAATACTAAACGTTTCATAAGTTTGTCTGTTCGTGAATTTGTTTTTCTCGGTCTGCCAGATCGTTTTTTAGGGACTGGCGTGGTTAGGCCGGCATTGTTCTTAGCCCGTGAAACCCATAAATTAACGGTACTTTGGGATATGTTTAATTCCTTAGCTATCTGTCTCTGTGATTTCCCACATGTATGCAAAGCAACAATAGCACCTCGACAATCACTCTTAAGTTGTTTTTTAGCACACATTATATATAAATTTTATTTACAACACTTTCTGTAAAAAATAACAAAATATCAATAAATTTACACAAACAGTGAAATCTGACAACTTTGAGACACAGCCACCCGCAACGAAGGCTACCAAAACACTAATTTGAGAATGCGTTGGATAGCTCTCATATCAGCGAGCAACCTCAAAGTTACCAGATGTCGCTAGAACAAATAGAAAGTGAATTATGTGTCTCTGAATATCAAGGGAAAATATTGTATTTTCTTGAGTGATCGGATACTTTTCGCGGGCACTGTAGAATTGCTTCTTCATCATTTTCGTAAAACTTTACAATAGCTTCAATGTATCTAACAGAACACCCTTCACACTCCATTGCTATACCAACATTAAAAGGGCGCATTTTAAAAGGGTTATAAAATTGCTTCTGTTAAGAACTACTTTGATTCGCGGAGCAAAATTATTGGAACCAAAACATAAATGATGGGCAAATGAATGAACTTCAAAAATTTGTAATTTTATTTATAATCTGTAAAAATGTAATTTGCACACCAAATTGTTAACAGATTTGGCTTCAGCACATCGAAATTGACCTAATAAAATGTTTTTTACATCATACTTCGGGTTGCGCCATTTTCTATATAATAACCTTAGGTACTTCTAGGTTAGTTAGGTTAGGGGTTAGGTTTTCCATGAAACCTAGGTTTTTCTCATGGTTTTTGATGTTTCATGACGTTCTTACCTTCATTTTCGTTGGAAATAAGTTTTTCACCCCCAAAAAAATTATTCCCCACAGGTTCCCAAATATTGATGGGGTAGGGGATGGGGTATATCTTAACAACTGGTCATTTCCGACGGAAATTAAGGTCAGATTCGCATGAATCACATCAAAAACCATGAGAAAAACCTAGGTTTCATGGGAAATAGCAGTCTGGGCTGAAAAGTAACAATTACCATACCTTTCACCCTATAAAACAAATTTACTATTCCTTGCTTTGCACCCCTACCATCCACAATTTTATCAGCTCCAGCCTCACATCGCCTCGTTCTAGTATTAAATTACACTTGGAGAACATGAAGCCACTCCAGATTTTGCAGTCTATGATAAATATAAGCCTAAGGCCTTAACTAAACCGTAGCCCAAACACTTTTTTCTAACAATCTAGTAAAAATATATACATCAAAATCTTACAAATTTGTTTTTAATTCCTGTTCTTGCAGCACCACCTCCTCCACCAACAATGACATATCGACCAGACACTGCACATATTGCATAAGCAGGAAAATTTGGAGTCGAAACAACTTCAAACTGCGTATTGTTTGCCATACTTTATTTTTTATTGTTCTGTATTAATGTGTCCCATACAACTATAACAATGATGAAATTTGCATACAATACTTCAATACACAATAGCTTCTGAACTGTTATTCAACTTCCGCTTACACTCAGCTGTTTACCTCATTTTCTGTTCTTCTACTTTTTGCCTGCAATGTACTTTGCCAACTCACTTGTTTGGGTCATTTGAAGTGACGTTCAAGAGACATTCTTTCTTGTATAATTAATCAGAGACCCAAGAAACAAGAGATTTTGTGTAAGACAAAGAAGAGACAACGAAGCGGATGTTTCTGATTGGCTAATGGGTTATGGGATCAGGTGATCGCTGTAAAGACTCCTGGAATCTGAAATAATATTTTGAGTTTAGTGTGGAAAAAATTAGTAGAGCCATGAATTGTAAAAATTCATCCTAAAATGGTTACAGGTTATACAAATATATAGAGAGCCAAATCAATTTTGAGCTTTTGTTCGACGCCATCAAAAGTAAAATATATATGTATAATAAATTTCATAATTAAACACGTAAAATAAATAAATGCACATCCACAAGGAAAAATGAAAAGCGATTCCAAGGCCTTTCGTGTATTCAACAGTATACTTCGTTTAGGGAATGAAAGGATGCGGCGAGAAACCCAAATATATAGCTCTGTACAGCGAAAACGAAATAGTTGGGAGGAATTAACAAAAAAATTAACACATACTAATTAAAGGAAAAAAATATTTTAACAAGATGTGGTCCATTTCATACGTTCCCGAATTGTTATTGAAATTATTTATAGGATATATAAATGCAAAATCCAGAATGTTCCTTTCAGTTATGTCTTTATTTTCAAGAGAATATTAGAACTCTCCCAATTAATATTATGACTATATTTACATATATTTTTGTACTTGTATGTTAGGTTAAGTGGCTATGTTGGCCTTATTTTTGTATTAAGTTCAGTGTATGATAAGAGTATACCTGTATGTTAGGTTAAGTGGCTATGGATTGTGAATGATCCGCAATAAAATGTTTTGTTTGTTTGTATGATTAAACAATGCATTAGAATTACTTGCTGTCCAACACACATTTATGCTGCTTTACTCTGATGTCTAAAGATTTCCCAGTTTGACCTCCGTATATAAACTGAGTTTCATTGTTTACATCCAATCAAGTCGGCCGAACCAGCAGCATTGTCTGGGCTGTTCTTTATTATGTGAGATTTAACAGTATTTTTATACGTAAAGAGTACGTTAATTGTTTTAAATGTTTTCCGATCTTTCTTAAAACAAATGGAATTAATGTAGTCTTTAACCCTTTCACTCACTGGGTAGACAATTGTGTAGCTAAAAAATAAACCATGATTCTTATATAACCACACATAAAGGCAAATTTCTTTTTTACCCTAGGTCATAATTCGTGAGTGAAAGGGTTAAGTACAAAAATACTGTTAAATCTTGCCTACTCTACTGTTTGTACATACGGTCTTAAGACCCTAACCCTAAGCGGATAGTCAATAATTAATAATAATAAAGTCACACATGGGTGCCCGATAGGTCTTAGAGGTGTGTCACTGGTTCGCTCCTAGCTGCTGGCATCGAGTGGAGTTGAGTTAACCGCTTACTCTGTTTCTGCTCTAGCTCAGGTAACCCTTATAGTAAATATAGTTTTATTGGTTATTACTGCTTTCTACTGAGTTTTTTGTTTTTTTTACCGTTTTGTAATATTCTGAACTCTCTATAACGACATTTGGTAACTGTAGTCGTTTGAAACTGCATGTAGGACATTTTGGAAAGAAAAACGGAAACATTTAGAAATGACAGCGGTTTGTCTGACAGGTTTATTTAATTAAACAGGAATATTGACGTGGAGAAAGGCGAGTGGGGACATTCTCCCACGACATGTCGCAGAGAGAGACACTTAAAACTAAAAAATAATTTAATTCAGGATTTCTACATTTTGAGAGAAACGCAACTCTCGTTAAGAATTCCAGTGAAAGACCTGACCGTTTCACCAAGGCTACATGAGCGACTTTGTCGCTGCGTCAGAGTTGCAAGGTGTCGCAGCGACACAGTGGCTATTGCAAATTTCATGGGTTGCGACAGGTCTTTGCGATTTCTTCGGTTTTAGTGCCACGTGGCAGTGACGCTGTGAAAAAGTCGCTCGTATACCCTACCGCACTTGGAACAATACAACGCAGCCGGATTCAACAGAATAATTGAGAATAACTCCATAGGAAACAACAGTACCTATTCTTTGCGATTTGTCGTTACAGCTTCATCGTAACGACAGTCGTTCGTGTAGCTTTGGCCTAGCAGTCTGTCTCTAGCCTTTCAGCGCGGTTTAAATCTTTCTCTTTGTTATTAATTAATGTTTTATATTTTAATCTTTTAATTCTTTCACATAGTTTTTCTTTTACATTTATTATATTTTAATTTCACAAAATTAAATCATATTTAATTTGACATAATTACATCAATTACACCATTGGGACACACTCACCCCAACGTAGTCGGGAAATGAGATTCTTGAATGTTACCTTTATTAAAGTCACTATTCCGGACCTAGGGAGTAAGTAAAGTTGCTTGATTGACTCCATCCAAAAAGGTTTGGAGCCCCCTGGTCTAAGAAAAGGGGTCGACACCAAAGCAGTTACAGCAGACAGTGACGACAATGAATTTAACACTAAAGCTTATGCGAAAAGACACTAATTTAGGAACTGGTTGAGAAGCACCTAACAATTGTACATTTGTTAGCGTCACAGCCATAGTATAAGATTTGACGTCACTAGTCTAGAAATTATTTTGTGGTAAACATCAAACCATGTTTTATTTTGACGAATACCAATTTTTTGACCTCAAGAAAAAGTAAATAACATTACCTACAGTATGCATAGAATATCAAGGGAAACAATATTCAAATTGATCTATCCCATTTCATCCCAATCTCATCCAAGGATTTTCCACATTAGACCAGGTATGATTACTTTAGGCTAGGTTAAGCTGTTAGGCTAGTAGGCTTTCGTGTAAATGGTAGTGACATTCTTTTTGAAATCAAGAAATTTTTTCAAGTGTGGATTCCTCACTTTGGGCATTCTCAATTGCGGACCAAGAATGGGAATGGGGGTGACAGTGAGTGAAGTAATTTACAAAACCACTGAAGGCTTCATATCTGGCGCCCATTATATTCAGGATATACTGCCGAAAATGGTAAAGGAATATTTGAGAAATTTCCTTTATCTTCCCAAACAAGGTACACAGTAGGGTGTTTCAAAAATGACTCATATCAGAACTTGCACTGTCCATATTCCCATTACCATTAGTATCAGTAAACACCAGAAAAACATTGAGCTCTAAATATGATGGGGGATGGTGTATTATGATTATTAATCATTGTCATCTCTGAAGTCCATGTTGTGCTTATTCATCAATGAAGGACCAGTCTGAAAAATGCAAAATAAATGTGCTAATTAATAATCAAAATAAACACACTAAATAATATAAAAATATACTAAATTAGCCTTTGATTACACGTCCCCGCTCCCAATGAACCACCCCTTCCCCTTTATAGTAAGAGCTCAATTTTTTTTGGTGTTTACTGATAATATTGGTAATGGGAATATGGACAGTGCAAGTTCCGATACGAGTGAGTCATTTTTAAAACACCCAAATACACGGTGACACTTCCTTCGGACACTAGAGTGAGTTTCAGAAAATACATCCCTGCAGCTTTCAATTAAGTACAGGTGCGTCGCAGCGATAACGACCCACTTTCGACATACACATTCTCACAAAGGGAATATAATCTCACTCATGAAAAAGTATGTAAAAAATTCTTCCCTTGAGGATATCACAGAAGTAGAAACACACAAAATCAAATAATAAAAACTTTATTAACACACAAACATTATACACAATAGTAAAAAATTAAATCCATCTTTGGCAAAGTTTTGGAAATATATTTATCCAAAATTAACAACGGAATTCCCACTAAATCTACAATTAAATCTAAAAAACAAATGACTAGAAGTTTAGTAGTACTAAAACACTATTCTTATTTAGCTTTTAAAGGAATATAAATTTTCCTTCAATTAAATTTACATCAGAGTACCTTATTCCTACTGATGGATAAGCATATGTAGGTGGCCGTAAACTGGATTGTTGGAAGTTTCACTCGGGTTAAACAGAGTGCCTATATACAAGGTGTCCCAGAAGTTCTGCTCCAAAGGCTAATATGTTGTACATTATTGGGCATGATTTATGGGAGAGCCTGTGTGTGTGTGTGTGTGTGTGTGTGTGTGTGTGTGTGTGTGTGTGTGTGTGTGTGTGTGTGTGTGGCTTGAAAAAGTTACATCTACACATATTTATAAAACTCCCAACTTAAATATCAGACTTATAACATCAAGCCATGCCTTATTTTGAGTAGTATACAAGACAATTCACTACATTTCGATATTCAACACTTCAGATAAGCTCTACCTTCTCAAATCTTAATTTGAAAACCATTTCAGTACTCTCTTTTCCCTACCAGCGTTACCCAGATTTCTCATTGCGACCATGTTATGATTGATTGTTAGAACGAGAGAAATCTCAAAGCGTGATGAAATGTCACGTACTGTGTACTATTCAAAAGATGAAATTTCAGGCTTTAGACAAAATACAACCCAGCTCGTCAAAGACCTTGCCAAGGAGTTATGACTTTAGAAGTGTGTGTGTGTGTGTGTGTGTGTGTGTTAATTTCTTTCACTGCGTTAACTTAATACACTCATTGTACTTAAATACCTATAATGAATATGTTAAATAGTCAAACTTTCTAATGTTAACTATCGTCATCATTAACAAAACTCCGTCTGTATATAAAACTTGTTGGACTCCTTATTTTGCAATGTAATGGCCCCGGCGTTCCCCAAGGGGATAATTAACATAATTTTTAATTCGTAAAAGAATAATTTTGGATAATCCAAAGAATGGTGCGTATCCAGCTTTTTTTAACAACGAAACAGACTAATATTAACACGACGTTGAATAACGTCAGCAACGTTATCATCACCATTAGGGTTAATGGTCGTAGTGGAAGCGTCAATATGAACAGATTTCAAACAGTCGTCGCCCGAAAATATGTGGAGTTGTTCAACGTGGTTGCGCTCATGTCTTGCGTCAAAAGCATCTCCGCACTCAGGTTATCCAAATTATCGATCTGCGAAGCGGATACGAACGACACAGCCTCCTCACTACTGACGAAGAACGGAGAACTCGTTTCAGAGAGACCAACAACTTCAGAAGACGGATGAGGTGGATGATGTGGGTGAGAGGAAGAAGGTTGGAGCGAGATGGTAGAATCGATGGGTAAAGGAGTTTCGTTATTTCCCGTAGCGGTTGTTGTCGTTGTGGTAGTGGTTGTGATGGTGGCGGTGGAAAGAACTTGTTCTTCCTCCCCTTCGTCTTGATGCTGCTGTTGCTGCTGAATAGTCTTTCCTTCCAAAAACTCGTTCTGAGGCAAGGAGAAAGGAATGTAAATGATCTCCAATTCTTGATCGTTCTTCGCCTTATCGCCGTTATCATCAGCAGGATAAGACACGATGAATTCTTCCTCTTCACTCGACTTATCTATCTTCCTCTCGTTACCACCTAACGCAGTACCAGCAGCCGTCTCTGAGTCAGTTAAACCTATTTTTAGGGTTTCTATCATACCGGATTCTCCGCCACTCTGCGGTGTCTCCGGTACTGGTTCAGAACCGGCAGCAAACGTACTCTCTCCAGTCTTCATTACCGGTACGCTGTGCTTCTTCACCTTAATTTTGGCACCGTCGGTACTCTTAAAACCGTTTTTGTTCGATGACTTTAAATCTCGACTGTAATGGTAGTTCGCGTTGTATTTAATGTAACTTCGGCGTGTAAGTCGTAAACCACTCCTCAACCTTTCGACGGAGGGCGCATTCGAACCCTGGCGTCTCTCTTCCCCTCGATTCTGAAACGGAGGAAATTAGTTAGGATTTGCTGTAAATGCTCGAAGATTTACTTAAAGGGGAATACTGATGTATGCTAAAAGACTAAAGCTTATCGTGATTTTGGTATTGTTTAACCCTCGGCGAGGGAATCTATGGCTTTATATGGTATCCAAACCTTAAGTGTTAAAATCTGAAATCGGAACGGAGACTTGAACTTTGGACTTTCAGATTAATAACAACGCTTTACCAATGAACTACCCTCCAGGACGGGTTGCCTAATGGTAGAAATTGATAAATCTTGACATGTGGGTACGGCATTCTGGTGTGTGTGTGTGTGTGTGTGTGTGTGTGTGTGTGTGTGTGTGTGTTGTGTTTTTCCACTTACATTAACTCCAAATCTTTTTTTTTTAAAGTGAACAAAATCTGTTGAAAAATGGTTGAAAACTGTAGAATTTACGATATTTGAACGTTTTGAAAGTACGAAAAAGGTCTAGTGGGAGTGAAAACTTTTGACAAACCGACCTCCATCGCAATCTCTTCAGTATCCTGATCTTCAACTTCAACCTTAATTTCCTGCTTTACTTCGGTTGTTTGATTAATTTTGGAGCTTCCCTCTTTGGCGTTCTTGCCAGAATGCTTTTTCATGTTGGAATGCGCGTGAGACATGAGGTGAAGTCGCAATTTGTCTGAAAGGGGAAATGAATCTCAACACGTTATTCAGATTAAGGAACAACAATCAGATCATCAAAGGTAACGTCAACATCCGTGAACTCCTTCTGAGAGTCACTTCGGAGTCGAATCCGCACCTTTACAGCCTTAGTCCAATCTCCACCCCAACTGAGCCATGGGGGCTTCTAATCGTAAATAACTAGAGAATAATTAAAGTTTATTTAAGAGTAATTAAAGTTCACTCGAGAATAAAGATCACTATAGAATAATTAAAAGATTAATGAGTAATAATAGTATAAACGCAAATGGATAAATGGCATCATATGAAAACAATTAGCAACCTAACAAATGATAAACAAATGTGACAATGTTTTCAAAATATATCGTTATTTTTCATTTACTTCGTTCACTTACCATTCCTACGAAACTCTCTGTTGCACCCCAGAGTGCCACTGTACGGACACTTAAACTTTTTGGCCTCATGCACCAACATGTGCCGTTTCAATTTGTCTTTGCGGTTGAATGCCAGAGGGCAAATTTGGCACTCAAATGGTCTTTCGCCCGTATGGATCAATTGATGCATCTTCAAAGAATGCTCCGATTTGAAGTCTTTACAGCACGTCTTCGGGGATCAATAAGTCATAATCAGTGGAGAATAAATGAAGATCAATTAAGAAAGGGTCGGATTAATTATTTTCCTCACCCAAGGAAAAAAAATCAATCTATAAATTCATTGATCTTTTCATTATAAAACATTTCAAATACTTGGATGGGAATGAAATTGCTAAACTTAAGGACTTTACTATTATGGTAACTAATAAAGATTCGTAAGGTCACTATATTTACATACTGATTCAGACAAAGCATTCCTAATAGTCGTTTTGGGAGGCTTTAAAATACAAAGTTAAAACTAACAGCAGCAAATGCTTCATGAAAATACTTATTGAGTATGGATTTTGTCAATTTTTCTTTTCAATTTTCATATCTTAAAATATTGCTTTGGAAATGAATGAAAGTTGATGGACCAGGCATTTTACCCATAAAAGATCCGAGTCACTAGGTATCTTTCCACAATGCTCCTACAGATTCTACTTAAGTGTTATAGGGCATACATATTTATCATAGTTGCTGAAAAGGTGAGTGGGGGTATTATAATTAAGTAAATAGTAAAGGAAGATATTCGAAATCAAATCATTCATCACAGAATTAGACATAGCACTCAGGCTAGAAATAGAGATGAATTTTGGGGTGAGAAGCCATCTTGGTGAGAGCAGTTTCATCCCATTTCTATAACATCCTAAAAATGTATCTGATGATAATAATGAAGTTCACCCAAATGAAAACCGTTTCAATATAAATGAAATAGCAGTAGTACTACTAAGGCCTACGCTAAGCCGTCTACTACTTACAATCTACGCCTATTAACACACACATAGTACTCATTTCAATTAGACCCATTTGTCCATGGAATAGTACTAATCGACAGAAGTGTTCCGCATCAGTCGTTGACGAACTAAAGATCTTTACTGTTCAGAAGATGGTATTAGGATAGAACTAGATGGCTATTAGCTATACTACGTAGATTACAAGGTAAATAAATTGACTTACGGCGCAAGTGAACAAGTTCGCATTTCCGTGTACTCTGAGATGCGTCCTCAGGAGTCTTTCCGAGTAGAAAATTCTCGAGCACTGCTTGCAGGGAAAGTGGTGTTTCGACATTTTCAAGTGGTGTTCCAAAGCCTCCGCGCTCGCGTATTTATTCATACATTTTGTGCATCGAAAATAGCTTCGAAAAGAATGAAAAGATAAGTTTCAAACTTCAGTCATTTTCACGAGGGTTTTAAATTTAATCATGGGTAGGAATACGCCATTAATCTAGCGTTTGCCAAACTTTTTTTTTTTTTTTTATCAAACGCCCTCCACTCCAACACCCTTCAAATCGAAATCAATTCTTCAATTCCAGCTTATTTCAAAGTGCAAATGACGCTCATGGAATATAATTTATTGTTACTTAATCATTGTGAAGTAGGATTAAAAATGAAACCTTTACTTATTAATGTACAATACACTTTAAATTTTAGCATATCATACCGCGAATATAGCGACAGTTAGAAAAGGTTATTGAAAATATCCACATTTTAACTTTGCTAACTTCTTCACGCTCTCAAGATCCATGTGAAAATATTCGCCGAAATCATGATCTAATCAGTTTGTAATTTAGCAAATGATTCATGTTTGGAGTACGACAAACTGCGCAAACCACGGTAAGTGGTGTTGTCACTAAACCATCGACAACAGTGATGACAAACAGTGAGGAGGACCAGAAACTGGTACAGCGCTCAGGTCAACTAATGCGGCCTATTGCGCTAACTCCTGAACCGTTATTACCAGTACCATCGGGATTCGAACCCCTGACCTCAGTGTCTTCACTTCGCTTACACTACTGACGATGGAAATGCACTTCTTGGCATTGAGAGAGATTCTAGGTATCGTTTTCTGGACTTAACTCGAAAGAAGTACATTTTCTATATTAATGTTTTCACTGGTGTACAAGTACCGTGTGTACTATAGCAAGAAAAGTAGTTATAAAACATGATGTATACTGTTATGTACATGTACTTCATACGAAGTACGTCATTATAGCGTCGAATGGTTTAAACTAGCGAAAGAATACATATACAAAAAGAAGCTTGTACGTCTTAATAGCGTATACCTGGGTCCCGATTTCTTGGGCCAGGGGTAAATGGAATGTTCAATCTGGTGGTACCCGAGCGAATGCAGAGAATTGAACACCTTTGAACATGTGTGGCACCTGTATTGCAGTTCCTTTTCATGAACGCGGATGTGCTCCAAAAAGGTGTCCAACTCGACGAACGTCTCCTCGCAATCCTTTTGAATGCAGCGATACACCTGACAATAACGATCATAATCAACTCCGGGAGAGTACCAAGGAGTGCTAATAAATATACATGTCCTTCTTTCTATGAAAATGGGCAGTGAATGGTAAGTATTGTATAAATACTTCATTACATTACTTTTTAAAAGAGGTTACAATTAAATCTCTGAGGCTGGAATGGTATCATCATCATTAGACACAACTCGTCACTTAGCTGTCATCACTTATTATGACTAGTACAGTTCCCGTCACTTCGCTGACGGTTAGACAGGCTAAACTACAAAAAAAGAACCCAGCCGTGAAAATTTTGAGCTTCACATTGTGTCAACATTTCTGAATCTGGTATCTCCCAAAACCTCCTCACCCCCATTCATACAACTTGGGGGCTAACCCCCTCCCCCATTACCCCCACCCATCCCCCATTACCCCCACCCTTCCCCCATTACCCCCACCCTTCCCCCATTGCTAAACTACAGAAAAGAACACAGTCATGAAAATCTTGAGCTTCACATTGCCGCCCGTAATACAATTTCTGATTTTTTTTCTCAATTTTTTCTCACAATTTCTGAAAGTGTGACGGACGGACAGACAGACAGACAGACAGACAGACAGACAGACAGACAGACAGACAGACGGACAGCTCTCTTATTATAGTATAGATGATATAGATAGATTATTATCAGCAAAGACTTTGGTCCTATTTTAAAACTGCAGATACAGGCTTTAGCACCATCTAGATACTGTGAAATCTTTAAATGGCACTTCTATGCCTGTATCAAATTCTCGCTATAATCTAAGTTCAAACAAGACTATATTTATTTTGAGACTCTGATGAACGAACACGACGCTTTTGACGTGTATGTACAGGAGGAATGGGGGTAACATGACGCCAAGTTAATATCCGAAGAAGAAAACGAAGTTCAAACTCTACACTACCAATTTTAATCTAAACAAAGCCCTTCTCCTACACTAAAGTTTAAATTTACTCTGATCAAAAGCTAATCCAAGTCTACTTTTCACCTATTTGACAGCTCATCCACGTCTCACTCCAATCTCGTACATTTGTGATAGTTCTAGCAAAGCCAATCGGAGTCGTATATTGAAACAAGAACGTAACCATCAAGAATTTGATCTTCACAATTTGCGAAGTTGCGTAATAAATCTCGGTAACTGGCGCACGCATCCTGGATGAGAATGTTAAGATCCTTTTTATTTATATTAGACCCCCCCCCCCCGTACATATTACCTCATTGGACGAAACTAAACATAATATAATAAAAGGAGTTTTAAACTTACCTTTTGATCGTTATGGTGTTTCATGTGGCTCCTGAGTTCCATGTAGCTCGTGTGAACCATGTTGCAAAATGGACACACGTACGAATTATCAACCAAAACCTCTTCTTTCATTAGCTCCTTTTCGTTTGAACTGTCCTAATTATTTAAATCAATCAATTAATAATTACTACTACAATGGTAGGTCTCGAGTGCAAACTTTGCACACATTTTCGAAATGACGCTCGAGGAGGGGAGCATCTTAAATCCTTCCGATCTACCGGGCAAAGAAGCCCTTCGTAACTAGATCAAAATTAGAAGAATTGCTTGATTGTATTGGCAACGGTTCTAAAACTATTTTATTTTTCAATACAACCAGATTTTCACGAATCAGCACGGGATTATATCCATACCGGATTACATTACGTGCTGATTGTATTTAACTTTTTTTAACGTTATAAACCTAAAATTCATGAAAATTACATTTCTTGCATTTAGCGAAGACATTCCTATAACGCAAAGGGTTACAAAGTAGATCACAGCCACAATAGTCTATATCATAAAACCCTTGGGGGAGGGGGAAAAAAAAAAAGATTGAGATTCAGTTTTATACGAAGTGCTAATCACGATCGCCATTACTTACAGTAGATGGAAAAGAGGGTATTTTTTTGATGGGCTCTTTCGGTAGCGTGTTGCAAATGGAGTCTTTGGGCCACACCTTATGGGTAACCATGTGCTTCTTCACGTTACTCTTCTGAGCAAAAGCTCTCCCGCAGACGACACACTGGAACGGTTTTTCTCCCGTGTGGGAACGAATGTGTTGCTGCAGGTCGAAATTCTTGCTAAAAGCCTTGCTACAAAACGAGCAATGATGCTTTGTCTGCGAACAAGTCAAAGGGACAGAGGTGTAAACATGAAGCAGTGAAATGGAAGGATAAAGTAATCGAGTACTAACTCGTACAAACCATTAGATATTCTAGGTTATCGGCAAACAAGTCTATTCAGCCAATCACATTTCTAAGCGAAATACTGTTAACACCCCTCCCTCATGCTATTGAACTCTTCGATTCGACCATACGTGCCAATATGTGCTACTGGATCGATAAAGAATTGTTTTTTAAAGAAATTTTGCCCAAAACTACACACTAAGTCAGTGGGATTCGATACTGGTTCAATACTATACTACTGACTACTTAAATAATACGAATTGACTGAATTAAATAAAAATGGAAAAGGATAAAAGATGAGCGTTGAAAGTAGTACAAAAGTGCGTGGGGGGAAGGTGAACCCCTTCAACAAACTTAAAAACCCCCTCTCTATCTCTGAGCCAAGGCGACCATATAAAGACACAATGTATATGTATTTTGGAGGCGTTGTTCAACTTATTTCGTAACAACAAAGGTCTAATAACGGAGGGGGAATTACAGCTTTACGTGGGATCTGAACTACGCGTTACTACATCGTTTGAACGCGGAGGACAGTCCGGCATCCAACTACTACCCAGACCAAATGTCGCTTAACTTCGCTGATCGATGGGAAGTGGTATTGCGACATGGCCCCGACATAGCCCTACAAAGACAAGACGAATAAAATAATCCCCTTGAGCACGGGACGACTCACAAGTGGCACAATGAATAAGAATGTCACACGTGTTTTCTATTCAGTAAGTATTCTCAAGGTTATATTCCGGTAGGAATAGAGAGTTGACATCCGGCCCCTTTCTTTCACCATTTCAGTGGAGGACGAGTGAACTCCCGACAGAGTCACCCGAGTGTTGATGACCGTCCCAATATTCAACCGCGGCAGCGGCAGTGGGAATCGAACCAGATACCTTCGAGTTTCGAGTCAAATTTCTAAAAATCGAACCAGGAAAGAAACTCTTCGTTTAGCTATTCCGAATTATGGAAAAAAGGGGTTCACATGCGTCAGCAATTAACCTTGATAATCTTACAATACTTGTACCGGAGTCTCCATTACGCATCAAACAAACTACTGGTGACGACTAATTTCAACTTCGCTCGGTCGTCAATAATTCTCTTATAAATTAAGTTTCAAACTGGATTTTCTGTTTCAAATTCAAAAGGTCCTTTTGTACAAAACACGTTTTCAGAAAACATGATATAGATCTAAGCTACATTTAAAATAAAATACTTCTTTCAAAAATTCGGTAAAACTCGCTCAAGTCTTGAAAACATCAGACATATCTGAATTCATTTTAAGTACAGTAACCGCACATCAATGAGATGGAACATGAAAAGGAAACAAAGCGAGGAACTAGTGAGGCTCACTAGCTTCTAATTTACCACTTTACTGTAATTTCCCTTTCTATTCCAGTCCAACTCAACCCGAGGCTGTTAACCTGAAGGTCCTGGGCTCGAATCTCAACACGAAATTTAGATTTCATTGATTAAGGTGCTTTTATGGGTACTGGTTCGGATCCCACGTCAAGGTGTAGGTCCCCTCCGCCATTTGACCTCAGATGTTACGAAGAATGTCAAATAACCCCGAACATTCCTCCCTAAACTCCTCACGAAGACCTCCCCACCGCCATCCAAAACTCACCCTCAACTTCAAGGTGTCTCCTTTGCTCGGCGAAGTCTTGGCCATTCGTCCGTGGAAGAATACGTGATTGCAATTCGAAACGTCATCGTTCTTGCTTTCTTCCAAGGCTGGAATTTCGGACACGAGACTCGAATCTAAACTTCCTTCCTCGGTCTTCGCCGAGGAGTCTTCGGTGCCCGCAATTACCTCCGTCACGATGCTCGACAGAGAGGCAGACGTGGTTATTCTGGAATCAACCTCCTGGAAAATGAGTTTCTTTGAAAGACATGCTATACGATAATCTCCATTTTGTATTCAACAACACTTAAGAAAGAGTCCCTAACAAAATTAGCGAAGCAAGTCTACGGGTGTCCAGTAATAAAAAATAAGTAGTCCTAAGAGTTTAAGGGCCTTTTTTTAACTTACACTCATTTAGGAACACTGCTGCACAATCAATATCATCGATATTACCGCGTTATTAACACTCTAGGACATCTAACTTTCAAAGTTTATAAGAACACTATAGAAGAAAACTCCGAACTATTAACACAAGTTCCTTATTCCTTTGACGTTAAGATGTTTACTAATAGGCCCAAATTTTCTTTTAGGCCTATCGCTTTCTTATTCAATAAATAGTATATTTAAAAAATGCTCTGTTTTATAGAAAAATTGCATGTGTATCAAAAAATGTACAAAGAATGTTTACAAATGCTTCGTCGAAGATTGCATCAATAATTATAATTAAGGGCCCAGACCTTAACTTTTTCAAGCAAGTCCTGCTAATCCTTAAAATACCTAAAATATATATATATATATATATGAGACAGACAGAGACAGAGACTTACTGGCACTAACGTGGCAGTTGCA
The DNA here is from genome assembly GCA_023014485.1 of Bathynomus jamesi. Taxonomy (NCBI): domain Eukaryota; kingdom Metazoa; phylum Arthropoda; class Malacostraca; order Isopoda; family Cirolanidae; genus Bathynomus; species Bathynomus jamesi. The sequence continues at coordinate 162,203 of JAJOZX010008237.1, read as the reverse complement.
GCAAACAGGGACGATCCGTTCTTACTTTCAATAATCTTATCGTTATCTGACGTTGATAACTGAAGATTCTCGTTGAGGGTAAACACCTGATTGAAAAAGGATGGTTAATCTGATGGAGGGGTTCATTCAATGAATAAAATATGTATGGAGTTCAAGCAACCTATTCGTCCCATCTTACGAAGAAGGGGAGCTCGGCTTCTTACCCTTGAACGTATCATCCAGACCCCCGCTTTCCCCATGTAGTTATCCTGTTGTTCTACTCAATCTTACCTTGGGATAGTTAATTGGAGCAGTTCTACTTTAGGCCTCAAGTAGCATACATTAAAAAAATTACTTGTCTTCTTTCTAGGCAGCCTAAACCTTGCATCAACAACACAACACAACTTGCACCCTTACACGATGCAACAATCGTGTATCTAGACTAATAAAAACTGAATTGCAAGAGAGCTTTCTACATAACCACAACTAAACTGTGCCATTTTCAACAAAAGAGTAGGAGGGACGCTGCCGCCGTCCAAAATTGATGACCCAAAATACCAAAATGTTGGTTCTACCATAAATGAAAAATTTTCACTCATCCTACTTACGAGATAGATATACTCGTGTGTGTGTGTGTGTGTGTGTGTGTGTGTGTGTGTGTGTGTGTAATATATATATATATATATATATAATATATATATATATATATATATATATATATATATATATATATATATATATACCCCCGCAAGGGGGTTCTAAGCTCGTGCTCTTGAGTGCTCTTTGTGCTCGTTTGTACGTGCTTGTTCCTGGAGGTTTCACGTGCGCCCTCCCGGCCCTAGCACCCAAGGATGATGGGGCTCGACCCTGCAGTCCTTGTCATCCTTGGTCTTTTTCCACTTCGACTGTCCCCTCCACCCTTTCTTTTTCCTCTGTCTTTCCTCTCACTTTTTCTTTGTTTTTCCGCTGAGATATGCCCTTTAAATAGAGGCGAATCGGTTCTTCCTGAACTAAAAAAAAAAAAAAAAATATATATATATACACACACACACACAGGGGTTAGACAAAATAATATGAACACCCGCCGATTTCACCGGTTATCTTTACGGACTGCTCAGACACAAAGTAAACGGTCAAATGACTGGCAAACCTATTTAAATGCGTAACAGTGTGTATACGTCATGTTATAACCCTCACGTTGTTTTTACAGATCTGAGTGAATTATGAATTAGCAGTTATGAAAGACCTGTCAGACTTCCAAAGAGGGCAAATTGTCGGAGCGCGGATGGCTGGTGCATCGGTGACGAAAACCGCTCAGATGTTCAATGTATCCAGAGGAACTGTCTCTATGGTCATGTCTGCATACCAAAACCATGGAAAGACAAGCACCGACAAATGCAATAGTGGACGCTAGAAGAAGCCGTGTGATCGAGACCGCCGGGTGCTAAAGCGCATTGTGACAAAGAACCATAAGACCACAGCTCCAAAAGTGACTGCAGAGCTTAACCAGCATCTTGCAAGCCCGGTATCGACCAGAACTGTACGTCGCGAGCTCCATGGAGCTGGATACCATGGGAGGGCTGCAATTGCCAAACCCTTCCTTTCGCACATCAACATTGAGCGGCGCAGAAAATGGTGTAATGACCATAAGAACTGGTCAATGGACCGGTAGAAGAATGTAGTCTACTCTGACGAATCCTCCTCTACGCTATTTCCATGTTCCGGTCGAGTTTACGTCTGGAGACAGCCTAAAGATGCTTATGACCCCGACTGCCTGACCCCAACCGTTAAGCATGGAGGCGGATCTGTGATGGTTTGGGCAGCAATATCGTGGAATACTCTTGGCCCAGCTGTAGTACTGCATGGTTGGGTTAACGCCCAGGTCTATCTGTCAATATTGGCTGACCAGGTCCATCCCATGGTCCAAACGCTGTTTCCCAATGGCGGCGCCGTCTTCCAGGATGATAATGCACCAATCCACACCGCTGGGGTCGTTAAAAACTGGTTTGAAGGGCATGTTAGTGAAGTAGAACGCTTGGATTGGCCTCCACAATCCCCGGATCTTAACATTATCGAGCATCTGTGGTGTCAGTTGGAGCAGCAGCAGGTCAGAAGCCGATTCCCACCGCCGGCGTCTTTGGAGGAACTGGAGCAGGGTTTGCTCGAAGAATGGCTCAGGATTCCTCTAGCCACTGTCCAAAAGCTGTATGAATCAATTCCCCGACGCATTGCAGCTGTTATTGCCGCTAAAGGAGGACCAACTCCATATTAAGAATAAAAACCGCCATTTATCAAGGTGTTCATATTATTTTGTCTAACCCCTATATATAGTACATATATATATATATGGTGATTCAAAAGTCAGGTTACATAGGGCTTTTCTGTTTCTTTGCAGGTAAATGAGTTATGAGATGTTATCGAAGGAGGAGCGCATTGATGTGATATTCCTAGCTGGCTGCACAAGTGCATTGCCGTTAACGGTGGCCATATCGAATATGTGATGTGACTATTCCCCTGTATCATTACATAATACAGTATTTCCCTATGTAACCTGACTTTTGAATCACCCTATATATATACACACACAAACAATACTGCATTAATCAACCTATTCACATCGCTTTGGAACAACAGTGCCTCTTCCTCTTCTAGATTTTCTAACCGTAAAAGAAACGAATGGGGTTGGGGTGAATTTTCGAGTGTCACTAAGCCCGGGCATTACACATAGTACATGCCTGGCCCAACTCAACGAAGAAGCGTTTAATCCTAAATCAATGCGGCCATGAAAGCTCTTTTAACAATTTATACTTAAACTGTACATTTTTTAGCATATCAATATGACAGACAATAATCCTAATTTTATTAGAACACACACACACACAGTGCACTTATGAGGGTCTCGTGACTCGATCGGCTAGGGTGGCGCCCGGCAGTGCTGAGACTCCAACGAGCCGTGGGTTCGAATTCCAGTGCTGCCTAGAGTTGGTCGGTTGTTTTTTCTGCATTTTTTTCTGTATCTATCTGTATAACGAAGCGGTGGACCAGCCGCCTCCGTTTACTTGTCGCTGATCGAATGTGAAGTGGTGCTGTGATGTGACCACGACGTAGAAAGGAAGGAAACGAACTAATACAAACCTGCGATCCATCCAGAGCCAAATTGAAGAACTCTCCATCATTTACAACCACCGATTGATTAACAGGTCCTGAAGATGACAAAGAACAATCGAATTTTTCATCCTGAAGAGGAAAAATTGAGACTTATGTGACCGACTGTACATGAATGATTCTATTGAACTATCAGCATTTATTGCGATAGGTGGTGGTATTATAATTAGTATGCCTTAAGTGAACAGCTTAGAATTTAAAGTACTTTTTTCTGGCCTCAGAAATTAGTTTACTTATAACCCATATCATACATGATATACATAACCAAAAGACGCATTTCCCATTCTCTATGGGGTAGGCACAATGCTTCAAAATCAGAATGTGCACCAATACCAATTATATAATAATCTAGCGGATGAACAAGAGGTAAATAGTGAGGTTGGCGAGCACCTCATCTTTGGCAAAACCGAAACTACGTCCATAAACTTCGACTGGCCGAAAGTTCACGACGTGGGAAATTGCTGACCAATCTTGTACACCTAACTTAGCGTGCGCCTAACTCGGGCACAGGATTCACCCTGCTCTACTTCGCCATCTGACGTCACTGAAATGGGCGTAGTTTCGACTTTATCAACCACCTCGTTTTTGGCAAACTGAATATTAGCTAAATGGGGGTATGAACTTATATCTAAGCCAATATGTTGTTACTAATTTCACTAAATGATAAAGATGTGATGGTTTTAAATATACGCCCAATGTGAAGCTGGAGAGCATATTTTTTTTATGCAGGAAGGAGGGGCCAAGGGCGAACGTCCGCAAAAATGCCCTTCCCATAGAAGGAGAGAGCTGAAATCTTTCTGCATTTGAAAAATTGGAGGTTGTAGACAGGGGGAAAGATGGATTGAGGAAGGTTGTTCTAGAGTGGACTGGTTGAGTAGCTGAAAGAATGAGAACACTGATTAACCCTTGTGTTACAGAGTTGGACAGAAAAGAGATGAGAATGTGTCGAAAGTCTGGTACTGCAAGCTCTCCTTAAAGGAAGAGGCATGCAGTTAGAGTTGAGTGTGTTCTGGTATCCTGAATGTCAAACCATAATTTAAGGGTACCTCAGCTAATTGCTTTGTTACTGCTCTAATACTGGGTTATACGCAATAACACGGTCTTATAAAGAGAATAACCCTAGGACGTAAATCTAAAATGACAGGGAACACATTCCACAACACAGACAGCCAACATTTAGTCAATACGCAGTTGAGATAAAGCTTGGTCAACCAAATGAATAAATTTTGTCATTTACTTGCTCCTGACTGGACTCCACTTCAGCAGTTTCTATTTGAGATTGAGGAAGTTACTTGATTCAATGTTGTCTGTGAGTCGCAGTCTACAGACGAGGCATTCTGGATGTGACTCGCAGTTGGAACATCTTTCTTTACTGAAAAATGTAGTAGTTATTAAAATTTAGCTTCTCTTTCGAATTATAAAAGCAGAATCAGTGACTAAAAACTGAAAATACACCTTCCTCAAGTTAGGTTACCATATATATCAAGTACTGTATGTACTTTATTATACTCTCTCCTGTTCCGCAACTTTCTGACCTTTTTGGGTACAACTTCAACTGACTTACCTAGAAACTATATTAACCCAGTGTCTGAAAGTAGTCTCGCTTTGTTGTAGGAAATGCTCTGAAGATTCATACTATTAAAAAATAAAAATCTTACATACAGTACCTTCAGTCATTCAATTCGAAAACATACCCCTTTTTCATATGATCAGCCTTCTTCCAAAGAAATAGGCTTCTCACCTTTCAAATATGAGCACTGGCTGCGTTTGTGAAGCATAAATGACTCCAATGAGGAGAACTGCATTTTGCATTTCCCGCACTGAAACAAATCATCTTCATCAAAAGCCAATCCTTCATCTGATAAAAACAAAATAAAAAACATTATGCACAGCAATTTCACTCATCTAAACTGACTCTTTATCAATGATAAATAAATCTAGAGAAATATGCGAAGTGGAACTACACAAAACTGTGGGGGGTGGAGTATTAAAAGCAGCAACTGCTGTGAATTTTTTTTTTTTTAATCAAATTACTATTTTCCTGGAAATGCTTCATTTTTTGCCTTTTGGCATTTCCCTTCATGTTAGCTCCAATCTATACACTACAAAAGGTCTAATACATTGGTGCAGCTACATACATTTACTGGTACTAGTTAATTTAAGCAGCCTATGTACAGTGGCCAATAATAGGGCACCCCCAGTTACTAATCTAAAAGACTCCACAGGCACGTGTCATTCCATTTGTGCAGCATGAGTTTTGTATGAAGGTAAGTAAAAACTAGCTAGTGATGAATGTGGAGAGCATGATTTAACTAAGAACACTGAAGACAAATGAAAAATGTGGATGCTTACATATGGTACCATATATATCATAAAGGTGATAAGAAAGGAAGTTAATGGATCTGAAATATCTGTTCCACACATGTATACAACACTGGAATAGCTCCATAAAAAGGTTTGAGGGAAGAATGAATCCATACCTATGAGTATCATACCTTAGCATAATGACAGGATTTTAAAATATGGCTTACATTTAAAAAATGGCCATAATATATGAGAAACTCATTCATGAAAGGCATGTAAAAGGTGACTAACTTTCTTATAAATGTCTCTGGGAATAGAAAAATCAACTATGTATAGTAAATAGGGCCTACTTATCATATTTGCTTATCTATGCTATTTATCATAGTTATTCCTAGTACAGGTATCCCTCAATATTTGATTATTCAGTTATCCAATTTTAATAAATTAACACCTTCATATTGATTTTCAATTACAATTTCTCAGTTATCCAATCACCCAACTGAAAAATCACTGAAAAATCACCAAAAAATACCTCCCTCAATGACATCGATGATCTGATCAACAGTCAGGCAGAGGAGCTGAGCAATGAAGAGCTCATTCAGTTTGATTATAAGCGCGCAGCCCAGGAGGAGGCTGAGGCCAAAGGTGCAGAACCAATTAAGATGTTGGATGTGAAGTTCCTCCGTGAAGCTCTCAGGCTCATCAAGCAGGGGCTGGTGATGCTTGATACTTATTTCTAATAACCTCCGTTTTTGTGTCTGTGTTGGTAGAAACCACCACCAAGGAGCCCCCTTCTGAACCCCCTGGAACATATCCCCATTGACTCCATGCCATGTTATAATTGCTTTGATATCTGCTCATTCACCACCCAATTGGATATCGAGGGATGCTTGTACTATTGCAAGATCTGAATGAATTGCTAGTTTTAAAATCTCAATACGGTACTGATCAATGCTATGTACAGTAATGGGAATGGTGTACCTAACAGTGGAATCTGGGTGAATTTCTAATTTTTACATCCCAGTATGTATGGCAGCTACTAGGATTATTATCCATAAAGCATTGGGACCTTTTGACTGACAAACCATATCCTTGAGATGAGGAAACTTTTCAGTGAAAGTGTTTGATGAAGCTGTACAAACAATGATGAAATAAACCTAACCAGGTATAATCTAATCAAATAGAACTCATCCAAATTTAACCAATTCTTGTTTTCATATGTTCGAGCTTTTTGTAATGATACCAAATGGTTGATGTGCAATTGGCACAAGTATATTATTGGTTAGTTTATACAGTAGAGCTACTTAGTGTATGATCTCTGTGTGCATGGCATAGTTGTAGAGCTAGCTTATATATTTTCCTCTTTCCTGTAAAATTTCCTTCACTACTTTTCCAGGGTCAAGGTAGTTTTTCAACCTTTTTCCATTCCCACCTCTGGTGTGGAGGGTAGGGACTAGGGAGTGGGAAGAGCGCCTTATGCTTTTCTATCCAGTTTTCTACTACTGCTAGAATAGTTAAAACAACCAATTTAATAACAGGAACCACTCCGAGTGGACCAAATGGTCTTTCCTCTTGTCCTCGTAACTTCTATTTAGAAAGACTATTACATTTCCTACACAATAAAATCCTTGATACGATCCCAAAAGGAATTCAATTTTAGCTTTTATTTTGCTCACAAAAGAAATATTCCCTGTGCAAATTGGTGGTGGTGCCTAATGCCCATCCATGGTAGTACAATTTGAAGAAACTGCCTATTTTTAAAATAAATTTATCATCATATCTCCAATGATACAGCAGGAAATGAAAGCCTATTGTAATGGTGTAGCAAACTACAAACATAGCCTACAGAAAACCACAGAACCATAAAATGGGGTGACTCCCAATCATATTATGAGTTTTATTTTTCAAATATTGTCATAACTAAATAATATTGCAGAAATAAAAAGATTAATTTAGAAGGAAATTCATTACAGTAAACAACCCATTATTTGATCTCCAGTTAAGTGACTTGTCCAGTTATCCTACTTTTCCAATATAAGCTTAGAATGGTTTACTTTTGGCTATGTGACCTTTGTAGTTCATGAATCAGTCACCAAATAATGAACATGATAGAAGCATTTGGGTAAACAATAACACTTAAAAAAAAAGTCCGTCCAAATATCTGACTTTTTTGGATAACCAACCATCTCCAGATCCCATTTGAGTCAAGTAGCAGGTTGTTGAATGTTGTTTAAACCAGTAAATATAATAAAGTTTTTATAAATTCTAAAACTGTCTGGTCACTTCCAGGTTCAGAGTGACCCCCTTTTATAGTACCTTGTAGTTGCACTTGCATATATAATTTTGCTGATTCTTAATTTCCTACTTAAATTACATTTTCTCAACTCACCAATCACAGATATAGATGTATAGTTTGAATTTAAAGGTTCTACAGTAGCATCTGTTGATGTGACATTGTGATCTTCAATAGTAACTGTGTTTTGAATTAGTGATGAGTCCAATAACTGTTGGACTGTCAAACCAGTTCCTTCAAAAGATACAACTGAAATAATAGGAGAATATTATAGAGACTGAAAGGAATACAATTAGTGCCTTTACAGGGCAAACACGCATTATTCACACGTCCTTTAACAGCAAGATTTAAATGTGGTTTTGCAATTAAAAACAAGACCAAAACTACTGTAAATTGAAATGGGATAAAAAATCTCACCCAAAAAAAAAAAAAAACATAATACACAAAACCCGCACCTACAGCAATGGGTGGCAATCAGCAGCCCATAAATGACTATTGTCTGGCTCACCAGCTTGGGTTATGATTAAGCTATTAAAATAGATAAAATTCCAGAATCCAGATGCAGTTCAAAGGCAGAGTCCATAATTACTAACCTAACCAACCTCACTTAGCTTAACATAACCTAATAACCAAACCTAACCTATTACTTAGCTATTATGGACTTTATTAGGGTAAAGTTGCCAATGGTCATGCATTAGTCCTAAATGTTGCACATTTGACTTAAAAATACTCCCCACAAAATACTGTTACAGTGAAGGAAATAAAATTCATGCGAAACATTACATCTAGTAGCTAACAAAGCATAATAAGTTTACCATTTCTCTTTTCTATTATTTCTATTATCATACTGTATTGTTTACCACTTCCTTTTCTATTATTTCAAAGACTATTTTAATTTTCATTCGTAATGACAGAATTAGCTAAATGCAACTTTATTTTATTTTCTGTTAATTCTATTTATATTTCTTATTTTCCTTTGTAAAAATAGAAATGAATCTCAAGGTTTTTGCTTGAAAAGCTGTCATACTTCCCAATGGCATATTCAGATAAGAATATTGTAATTAAACACTACTGGTCACTAAAAAATACAAAATTAAATGTTAATGCCAACATTGTGTAAACCTATATAGATGTGATGTATATCTTATGTAATGTGTTCTGTTTCAATAAAGATTATTATTATCTGATAGTGATGCCCACATATAGGGGGAAACACAAGCACCAATAGCTTTGGCTCACCATCACTTGCTTTACCCACAATACAGCCTGTTGTTCAAATCTAGTTGCTGACCACTGACCTATAGGTAAGCCTATTCGTCCTGACATAATTAAATTATTAAAAAAACATTTGAAATTATAGAACATTAACTTTATGTAAATTATGGCAGGCCTAGTTGTGAATCTGGGTGGCAGAAAGTGAAAAATTGGGTATCACAAGGATCAGTGTTAGGTCCATTACTCTTCACTTTGTATATAAATTATTTAAAGAAGGGAGTAGTACATAGTAAAGTTTCTGAATTTGCAGATGATACAAAAGTAGCTGCCCCAGTTACAAATAACTATAGAACATTGTTATAAACTACAAAAAAGATCTTGATAGATTAGTTGCCTAGGCAGATGGACAGATTGAATTCAATGTTCAAAAATGCAGTCATCCATTTTGGCAGAAATAATGAAAACTTTAGTTACAAGATGCAAGGAAACTGGTTAGAGGATGTTAGATGGGAAAAAGATCTTGGCATTATAGTTAGTAGGAGGGCATGGTTAAACAGGGTTGGCAAAAACCCAAAAATCCAGCAAAAACCCAGTTGGGTTTTTGCCAACACTGTGGTTAAATAATAATTTTTAGGAAAAAAGTGATGAATGATGAAATTTTCTAATTAATCAATGATTAACTGATTAAAAATCAAATACTTCTGAAAAGAGTGAGAGAGAGCTTTATTGTTTCTGTTGCGTGAGATAAGACAGAAGAAAACATTTGTTTGCTTTAGTTCAAGAAACCAGGCATGGGTGGATTTGACAGTTTATACACACAAAAAGGTGCCAAATTCAAATGATACATTACAAAATTTAAGCTAAAATGATGCTGAAATTATGAAGAACATTAATCATTTCCCAAAAAATATTTTTTGATTAATTAATGATTGAATTTGAAACAATGATTAACTGATTAATCAGAACCATGCCCTAACTTAGTAGTGATCTAAAATTTTCTAAGCAGTGCTTAGAGGTTAGAAATAAGGCAAATGAAATGCTAGGTATTAGAGAAATGTTAATTACAAGACTAAAGAAGTCATCTTTAAATTATATAATTCCTGTTGTTAGACCTCACTTAGAATACTACAGTACATTCAAACTAGGGATGTACCAGATCACAATATAGCCCGATAACTGGATACCAGATATCTGGCTTTTTATTTTTGCTGGATACTGGATAATTGCCGGATATTTGGAAGGATCATGTATTCTTAAGGGCATAAAATTTTAAAACTTGCAATTAACTAGTGGTTTAATAAACTTTTATGGTTCCTACTAATTTTACAAAATCATTATTGTCAATGCATTCAATGCTGGACAGAAAACCAACAAAGTTGATTGGACCTAGTTCTGCTAAATTTTAGAGAAATCTAACTTTTAGTGTTTTTTTTTGAAAGAAAATCATTATAAATGTTAAATTTAGCCCTTTATTGCACACAGCTCTTTCCACAGCTGAATAAAATCGTCTGGCATTAGCCATAATAAAATAATAAAGTACAGCAATACCTTGAACATCATTGTTAATGCATTCCTGGAAAAGGCGACAATATTCAAAACAATGATGTTCAAGGTTCAAAGAAATGTAACCTATGGGAAATAAGAGGTTCTGTTCTCAGATTTTTTTTTTGTCAAAATCAGGATTTTTGCATCACAATTACACTCATTTTAACAGCTCAATCACGGCAAAAACATCAATAAGAAACTGTTCAATTCAAACCTTTTACTTAAACACAAAAATTTATAATATGAATGAAAAAAATGAAATTGGAAATTATTTTTAAGCAAAACATTTGTCTATTGTTCATTTCAAACCTTTTATTAAACATGAAAAGGAGGAAGGGTGGGGATGCTGCCCAGGCATAAGTGATGCTGCCAGGCGTACCGGTAAGACGACGAATTAGCAAAACCAAGATGATGATGTAAATCTTAGTCACAAGCATAGCAACGATGAAAGCGCAAAATGATGATGTTCAAGGTATTACTGTACACACAAAAACTTGAAATATGAAGTGTGATTAAAATGTTGTTTAATTATCTGGTATCTGGCTGGCTACTGAGGAAGTGGCTGGATTGGCCAGATATCAGATCATGATCTGGTATCTGGTGCATCCCTAATTCAAACCTGGTCCCCTCACCACAGACATGATATCGATATGCTTGAAGGTGTGTAACATAGGGCAACCAAGTTTATCCCTAACCTAAGAAGATTGGAATACATATAAAGATCAAAGGGTCATTCCAGCTCAATTGGTACAGGGGTGGTCAGGTGACCATCTCCAATTTTCTTCAAATTTTCAGGGTTGATTCATAGACCATTCAATAGCTTAAATCTAAAATTTTAGCTTCCTCAGTCAAAAACTTTTAATTTTATGGTTGCTTAAATGGCCCCCACCTTCGACAAAAAATGCCCATGTTGGGCTTGATTGGCCAATGCCTTCATTTTGAGAGGCCTTGAAAAGTGTCTTCTAATAGGAGTAGAAGCTTCAAATTTGTCATGCCAATACAACTTCTGGTGGGCTTTTCAATTTTGCAAGCAAAAAGGCTGTTGAACAAATAGTTTCTAAGTTACAAGGGCTTAAATATGGCTCCATTTTGAAGCTTGCATCAATTCCTCCCACTTTTACGACTACCATTTTCAAAAGTTTTAGTTCTACATCAATCACAGCTGTTTTAATACTCCTAATAGTCTCTATGGGTTGTAAATTTATGAGTGAAATAAAAAAATAACCAAAAAAGGATTTATTTCTATTTTTTTAAATTTCCAAAAGTTGATATTTTCACAAAATTTGCAAAATTAACATCAACTTTGGGGTTTAATATAAAGGTGTCCGAAATTAGTCAGGGAGTTGATACTTCTAGTAAAGAAAGATACATACCTTACCTTACAACCAGGGATAGGAAATCAAAATCTTTTCCGATTCAAATTCAAATCCGATTTTCACGCAATTAGAAATATAGATTCGAATTCGGATTCAAATTTTTTGGTTTTTATCGATTCAAATTTTTTCCGATTCAGATTATTTCTTTTTCGATTTGATTCGAATCCGATTCGGATCCAGGCCTAATTTTTCTTGATTTTTATGAGTTCATTTAATAAAATTATACCTATCATCGTTGTTTTAGTCAAGGGGTGGCTATTATTAATGTTTCATTTTTAATAAATAATACAGATAATTCTCAGTCTATTAACAATCTAAGTAATAACTTTAGATTTACTCTTAATAAGGTGCAAAAAAAAATCATTCATATAAGCTAATTTATTAAACAATTAAGGCTCATATATACAAGAAATATTAATTATAGCATACATAAAAATTAAAATATGATAATAATTAAGAAATATATCCACTGTATACAGGGTGGGCCGTAAGTTTCCATACATAGGAAAAATAAACATTTTTTTATGGAGAACCATTTTTATTTATATAATATGCTCTACATGGTTGCCATTGTTTTGAAAACACATTTCAATACGTGTTCCCCACTGTTGATGAACACGCACTAGCACAGTTGACGTTATGCTTGTAATGGCGTTGGTGATACGTTCCTTTAGATGATTTATGTCTCGTATCTTTTCCTGATACACCATGGCCTTCAAGTGCCCCCAAAGATAGAAATCAAGGGGGGTGAGATCTGGGGATCTGGGAGGCCACTCCACAGGACCACGCCGACCAATCCAAGCATCCGGAAACTGCTGCTGATCCAAATACCGACGCACGTGAAGACCATAATGAGGTGGAGCTCCATCTTGCTGGAAGTAAACTGGGAAGTTACCTTCCTCGTTTAGCAGGGATGGGAAAATCTCTTCTTGCAACATGTTAAGATACCTTTCGGCATTAAGATTTCCACTGACAAAAATTGGTCCAATAATTCTGTCACCCCATATCCCGGCCCACACCATCACTTTACCGGCACCTTGCATCTTCATCGGACTCAGCCAGTTAGGGTTAGCATTACTCCAATAACGTATGTTTTGCCAATTAACCTCTCCATTGACGTAAAAATTTGCTTCATCAGTAAACAAGATCTTACGTCAAATGCATATTCTTAGGGTATCTGAAACAAAAACAAACGTTTAATTTTTCCTATGTATGGAAACTTATGGCCCACCCTGTAGATACAAATTTACAAATTAAAATTAGCCCTGACAACTAAGATATTTTCAATGTTCGAAGGCAAAAGGTTATTTCTTTGAGGAGCGTGTGAAATTGTCACTCTCGGACAATACCAAAATTTAAGGATTAGGATTAGCACCTTAATGGATGGAGTATAGGATTAGTATGATTTTTGTCTGAGCAAACAGATTCTCGGAAAGGTCAGTCTTTACCTGTGGTGAAACCGGAAATGTTAATAAGCCTTATAAGTTATTTATAAGTTATAGCCAAATTTTTAAAATCTGGATCCATATTTTTTATCGATTTGAATTCGAATTTGGATTCATCGTTTCTTTTTGATTCAGATCAAAATTTCGATTCAGATCCGCGCCCATTTTTTGATTCAAATTTTTTTTCGATTCAGATTTCTCAAAAAATATTGATTAATTCCGATTACACTAATCAACAGCCAAAATGTATCTTCGATGAAACCATCATTTCTTTAGTAATTCGACGTCGCTGAATCCGAAAATGACCTTCATTTTGCATGATTGGTTCGCGTTTAGAAGATACACGGGTGCCCTGTTTTCATTATTTCCCAATTGAAATGAATATATCATTGAAGCATAACATATGCCAACACTGTAGAATGTGCTCGTTTGGCAACCTCGTTGTCTGGCGCCATCTTGAGTACATCGTAAATCCCTTTAGCTCAGTTCTAGAGTGACGCTTGTTGTGGTGACATGTTATTTCACATTTTGACATAGTGCTTTTGTAGTGTTTCCTCGTAATTTGCACCTGTGGTTAGTTCATGACATATAGAGTGTAGTGCGTGTTAAAGCGTAATCTTGCGATCAGTTTCTCATTGACGTTATAAGCAAAATGCCACGTAAATGCGTTAATGACTCGAATAACTTTTGCTATATTTGCGGCAAAGTAACATTAAAATCGCAAAAGAAGACATTAACACCTGCCATCAAGAAAGCGTACCACCTTTATTTTAAGTGCAAATTAGGAGATCAGGACAAAATGTGGGCGCCGCATATATGCTGCATTACATGTGCAACTACATTACTTGAGTGGTACAATGGGAAACCGAGGTCAATGGGCTTCGGCATCCCCGTCGTGTGGAGGGAACAAAGTAACCACGTGGATGACTGTTTATTCTGCATGGTTCCACCATTACGTGGAATTAGTAAGAAGAAAAAATGGACCCTCAAGTATCCTAATGTTCCATCCGCCATTCGACCTGTGCCCCATAACAAAGACATACCTGTGCCCAATCCTCCTACCTCCTCAGACACCCTTGATTTGGATGACGAAGAGCATCCTGTAACGAGTACAGATGAAGACATTGCACATCCCACAACATCACAAGATACCGACTTTGTGCCCAGTGAACTGTCTACAGAACTGCATAAAATCACCCAACACGAACTGAATGACCTCATCAGAGATTTGGACTTACCGAAGTCTAAGGCAGAATTGCTCGCCTCACGCCTTCAACTTGTTATAGTTAAGTAATTGAATATTAGTGGTTTTTAGCGATTTAGAAGTTTTCATAGCGTGCCGGCTTAATTTAACTTATACCTGTGACGGTTTAAATTTTTAACTCCGCGATGCCGTCGCAGAAAGCGTCGTGTGTTAGGTGTAGGGTTAACCGGTGGTATTCGGAATTTAAGGATTATAACGGCGGTCCAATGGCGATTACCAATAGATCAGTTTGTTTCTTTTGCGAGTTCATGGTGGAATTAGTTGACATAAAACGCAGTGTACGTGAGGTAGCCGATAGACTTGCAACGCTTGATGAGGGCAGGGTTAGGGCTACGGTTGACGGAAGCCGAACCAATACTAACGTTGAAGACGTTAGTAATTTGAAGGGTGAGGTGCGTAACTTAGTTTCTAGTTTAGGTAGCTTGTCGGGAAGGTTAGATAGAGTCGAGGAAGAGGTTAAGGTTAGTCCGAGAGTAGTAGATAGCGAGGGATTTAGTGAGGTTAAGGGTGGAGCTAGGCCGCGTACATTAGGTGATAGGAATCCCCCCCCTATCGAGGTTTCGAACCCTTTCGCCCATTTGGAAAGGGATGTGAATGAGGGGGAAACTATTTTAATTGGGGACTCTTTAGTGCGCCACATGGACAAAGAGTTCGTTAAACGGAATCCAACCAATAGGAGGAGGGTCTGTCTCCCGGGGGCCAGGGTTGACAGAGTTAGAGACGAAGTGGATAGGGTTGACGTTGCTTCCCGTCACTCAATGTTGGTGACGATGGTAGGAGGCAACGACTCGTATAGGCCAGATACGAGAGTGCCTGACCTTTTGGAGAGATATAGGGGGTTAATTAGGTCCCTGAAGGCGAGGTCAGATAGGTCTTTAGTTCTAGGTATTACCCCTAGGCACGGTTTGGGTCTTAGAATTACGTCTAAAACAATATTTTTGAATAACAAATTAGAAGAGATTTGTGCTGAGGAAAGTGTACCCTTCGTAAAGCTGTGGTCCGAATTCAATGATCCTAGCCTTTTTATAAAAGATGGGGTGCATTTTAATGAAATAGGTAATGCTAGGCTAGGTAGGTTAATAGACGAAAACGTGCGAAAGCTGTATAGGTCGAAGCCTTCTTTAAACGTTGTGGGTCCGGGAAACGCAGGCCCGACGTGATAAATAGTTTAAAAAGCGGGCCCGTGGTAAAAAATAACTTAAACGTCTTTTATTGCAACGCGCGTAGTATTAGAAATAAATTAAATGAATTTAAGGCGGTAATTTATTCCGGCAACTATGATATAGTTGCTATCACTGAAACTTGGTTAAATACCGTGACTCGGGACTTGTTGGGGGAACTTGATATACCGGGTTTTATAATCTTTACTAATGATAGGTTACATAGATTTGGAGGCGGCATTTTGCTGTACATTCGTAATTCCCTTAGGGCTATCGAGGTTAAGTTAGATTTTCCGGCAGCAATTAATGCGATCTGTGTTGAAGTTAGGGCGCGTAGTATTAGTTTTAATTTTGTCGTTGTTTATAGACCTCCCGTTCAACCCCTCGATATAGATACTAGATTTTACTCACTTCTTGGTAATTTTATTGACAATCGGAATAGTATAATTGTCGGAGACTTTAACTGTCCTAATGTTAATTATGAGAATTTTACGGGTAACGAAGAGGGTTTGAGACTGGTTGAGTTTATGGACGATAACTTTTTACGACAGATAGTTACCCAACCAACGCGCGGTGATAATATCTTAGATTTGGTGATGACGAACGGCGAGAATATAGTCGAAAGTTTAGAAGTAGGCGAGAGTTTAGGATGTAGCGATCATCAAATTCTTAGGTTTAAGTTATTGATAGAAAACACACAGGATAGTAACGTAATAGAAGTCCCTGATTTTCGTAGGGCTAATTTTGATAGTTTTGCTGATAGGATGAGAGTAGTGGACTGGGATAACTTATTTATGGGTAATGATACGAATTTGCGTTGGGTGGCGTTTAAAGAAAGTTTTAGGAATATTGAAAGGGAGTTTATTCCTCGTAGGCCCAAGCGCGTTAGAAATCGTGGTAGGCCGAAGTGGTGGACTAGGGAAGTAGGCGAGTTCATAAACGAGCGTAATAGAGCGTATAGACTTAACAAGCGCAATGGCCAGGTAGCTAACTTTAATAGATATATCGAGCTTAGACGTCAGGTTAAAAGATCAGTTAGGAATGCCAAGCGTAATTTAGAGATAGTTATAGCTGCGGATAGTAAACATAATCCAAAAAAGTTTTTTGAATACGTAAATAATCGTAAGCCGGTAAAGGATAACATAGGCCCTCTATTGGATGTAAATGGCGCTTTGGCTTCTGACGCTCAGGCGATGGCAGGTATTTTCAATAACTTTTTTGCGACAGTTTTTACCGTAGAGGACGTAAATAATGTCCCCGACGTTGACGATATCGTTCCATTTAGTAGCGAGACTATTTTAGATGAAATAACTGTTTACGAGGCTGAGATTGCGCATTATATCGATAGGCTAAAAGTTAGCAAGGCTCCAGGCCCTGACGCTTTTTATCCTAGACATTTGAAAGATTTGAAAGACGTTATCGTAGGCCCCTTAGCGAAGATTTTTAATCAGTCACTCGAAACGGGGATTATTCCTGAAGACTTCAAATTAGCTAACGTCACGCCTATTTTTAAAAAAGGCGACCGCGCGGTAGCTAGCAATTATAGGCCCATTAGCTTAACGTCAATTGTCGGTAAACTTTTGGAATCCGTAGTTAGGGATCGTATTATCGATCACTTAGAAAGTAGGGGTTTGATTAATAGTAGTCAGCACGGGTTTCGACGCCATAGGTCTTGTTTAACAAATTTGTTAGAATTTTATAACGAAATAGTGCGCGAATACGATAGGCATAGGGCAGCTGACGTTATTTATTTAGATTTTAAAAAGGCGTTCGATACAGTTCCGCATAGGAGACTAATTGCGAAGGTTAAAGCGCACGGTATCCGCGGTCAGGTAGCTAACTGGTTAGAAGAATGGCTTCGTGCTAGGAGGCAGAGGGTCGTAGTTAATGGTAGTGAATCGGGGTGGTTAGAGGTAGGTAGTGGTGTCCCACAGGGTTCAGTGTGAGGCCCATTGTTATTCGTAATTTACATTAACGACATAGATGTAGGATTGATTAGTAACGTGTCAAAATTCGCGGACGATACTAAAATAGGCGGTAAGGTTGTTAACGAGGACGATAGAAATAGGATCCAAGACGATGTAGATAGGATTATGGAGTGGACGGATAAGTGGCAGATGCAATTTAACGTAGATAAATGTAAAGTTTTGCATATAGGTTCTCGCAACAATAATTACGTGTACACGATGGATGATAGGGATTTAGCGAGCGTTGACGAGGAAGTAGATTTAGGCGTACGCGTAACTAAAGATTTAAAGGTTAGGAACCAGTGCCTGGAGTCTTGCGCAAAAGCTAATAGGATGTTAGGCTTCATAGCGCGTAATTTCGAATTTAAATCGAAGGATATTATATTGCCCCTTTACAAGTCCCTAGTCAGGCCTCATTTGGAATATGCCGTTCAGTTTTGGTGCCCGTACTTGCGTGAGGATATTGATAGGTTAGAAAGGGTTCAGCGTCGTGCCACGAAACTTATTCCGGCATTGCGCAATAAGCCTTATGAAGATAGGATTAAAGTGTTAGACTTGTATTCACTCGAAACTAGGAGATTAAGGGGGGAGCTTATTGAAGTTTTCAAAATCGTTAATAACATCGATAATGTAAATTTTGACAAATTGTTCACTTTCGATAATAGTAATACTCGCAATAACGGATTCAAGTTGCGTGGCAGACGTTTCATTACTAATATCGCTAAAAACTTCTTTACGTTTAAAGTAATTGATAAATGGAATAATCTTCCCGCGTCAGTCGTTCATTCTACCAGCGTTAATGTGTTTAAGAACCGTCTTGACAGACATTTTAAAAATATTAACGTTGTTTAAAATTAAAAAAGAAAGTTAACAACAGGAGCTCTGGTGGTGGTGCTCGAGGATGAGTCTGTTGACGATGAATGCCAGCTTGTGACATGCCAGCGTGATGCCAGCAATAAAAAAAAAAAAAAAAAAAAAAAAATTAGACTAACACGAATGTAGATGTAGCTCATAGCGTAAACTAACCCACTTTTTGTTTAACTTTACCTACTTTTTTTTTTTTTCTTATCCTCCTTACTTTGCATGTCTCTAACTCTTTTCTTGCATGTTTGTAGTTTGCATGGTATGACAGTGAGTTAAGACTGTGTTTGCATGGTTTGTAAGCTTTCTTATTTTACTTCTTTTCATCTTTCACCCCTCTCCTATATTCTCCGACTATTTTTCTGACTTGTCGGCAGTGGCCGGCGGATGATGATGGTGAGACTTTTTCCCTCTTTTTCTGAATGAATGTTAACCCACGAATGATAGGTGTTGCTCCTTACTTAACCCCTTATTCTCCTCTCTTCTCTTAACCCCCTACTCTCTCCTTTCTCTCGGGCTAGCCTTAGAGTGGATCTTAGGGTCTTTGTTAGCCTTAGCTTCTGTAGATCTGTAGATGATGTCCAAATATCCATGTACCGCATTAGGCAATCCACGTTGGAGACTTTCTTCATCAAACATGGTGACTTCGTGGTGTGTACAGATGTTGTTGGTTTAATGAATGCTCTAAATATAACATACAGAGATGACGAATGGAGGTTGTTCATTGATGCCTCTAAGCTAAGCCTTAAGGCTGTACTACTTCATAACAAAAACGAAAAAGCTGCCATTCCAATTGGATATTCTGTCCACATGAAGGAGACATATGAAAATATGCAATATCTGCTTCACCACATAAACTACAACGCTCACAAATGGAGCATATGTGGTGATTTGAAAGTGGTCGGCATGTTACTTGGTCTCCAGCAGGGTTACACGAAGTACTGCTGCTTCCTTTGCGAGTGGGACAGCCGTGCTAGGTCACAGCATTATGAAAGGAAGGAATGGCCTCTAAGAGAACGTTTAGTGCCAGGTGTGAAAAACGTTTCATGCGAGCCATTAGTAGAGCCAAGCAAAATACTTCTACCACCATTACATATTAAGTTAGGGCTTATGAAAAATTTTGTGAAGGCACTCAATAAGGATGGAAAGGCATTTAAGTATTTTTTCCAGAAGTTCCCTCGACTCAGTGAGGCAAAAATCAAGGAAGGCATATTTGTTGGTCCTCATATACGAAATCTGATGAAAGATGAACATTTCGAGACACTTTTGGAGGGCGCAGAAAAAGAAGCTTGGGTCTCATTCAAGTCAGTGTCGCAAAATTTCCTTGGAAACAACAGAGCTCCAAATGCAGATGAATTGGTGGATAATATGTTGAAGGCGTACCAAAGAATGGGATGTAACATGTCTCTAAAAATTCATTTCCTCCATTCCCATTTCGACTTTTTCCCGGAAAACCTTGGTGAAGTAAGTGACGAACATGGGGAATGTTTTCATCAGCAGATTTCAGCTCTTGAGAAATGTTACCAGGGCAAGTGGAATTCATCTATGCTAGCTGATTTCTGCTGGTCAGTAATAAGACACTACACAGTCAGAGTACAAGAGACAGGCCAAGAGGAAACGACATTGAAGTGAGTGTGCTCCTTAAAATACATATATATTGTGGGATAAATTTTTACCAGTACTTACACAATAATTACCATGATATCTTAAAAACGCAAACTAATTAAACAATTTCACTATCATTTTCAAATTCAGCATGCAAAAATACATAAGAATCGGCTACTTTCATTAAAGATACAAAAAATTCCTTAAAATTTGTCGACCAGTGTTATCGATTCGAATCCGATCCAATTTCCCATCTCTGCTTACAACCTTACAAAGGTTCCGCGCGATGATTTCTCATTTCGCGAAGGTCAAGCTTGTCGCCCCTCCTCTCGAGTTGGCCTGGTGAAGTAGTGAGTTGGATTCTTGCGCTCTCCACCTCACATAGCCAGGTATGCCCGGCTCATCGGGGATTGTTCTGAGCCAGGCGTCTAGTCTTCTTTTGAAGATTTCCACTGCAACTCCCTTCGTGTTTCTTAGGTCTTTGGGCAACTGATTAAACAGTTTTGGTCCTCTCACTACAAAACTATTTTCTTTCAGGGTTAAGGATGTTCCCTGTCTCGCCTTCAATTTGGGAATACGACACAGTCTACCGCTTCTACTTTCCATCATTGTTTGGGGAGTTATGGGATTCAGAGTAAGATTAGGGACTAGTTTCTCCATTATTTTCCAAGTGTAAATAATGATGTATCTCTCTCTTCTCCTTTCCAGTGAATATAGGTCTAGTTCGCGTAACCTTTCCCAGTAATTTAGTTCTTTGCACCCATTGATCTTGGCTGTGAAGCTTCTTTGGATCCCCTCCAGCTGTCTAATGTCTTCTTTTTTATATGGGGAAGTTCGGACCAAGCAGTATTCTAATTTGGATATGATCAGGGTTTTCAGTAGAGGAATCATTACATTCCTATCCCTTCATTTAAAGGTTCTCAATATCTGACCCGTTATTCTCTTTGCTCTGTTTACTGCTATCTTAGTTTGTGTTTCAAATTTCGCATCATCAGTCATTACAACCCCTAAATCTTTTGCTCTGGAATTTCTCTGAATTTCCTGTCCATTTGGGGTATAATATTCCATGCACTTTAGGTCTTCTCTTTTTCCGTACCGTAATAGCTGAAATTTCTCGGTGTTAAACTTCATATTGTTGTCTTCAGTCCACTTGTAGATTTTGTTCATGTCGGTTTGTAGAGATCCTATGTCTTCTGGGTTTCTTATTTTTCTACTGATCTTTGTGTCATCCGCAAAGGACGTTACTGTGCTGTCTCTGGTAATGTCCTCATCTATGTCAGTTAGCATGATTATGAAGAGTAGTGGAGCTAATACTGTTCCTTGTGGTACTGAGCTGAGGACCTCTGATTCTGATGAAGATACTCCTTGTACTGTAACGACTTGCCTCCACTCACTAAGGAAATTATATATCCATTTCCCTACTTTTCCTGTTATTCCCATATATTTCAGTTTATGTATTATGATTCCGTGGTCACACTTGTTGAACACTTTAGCAAAGTCTGTGTATAGTACATCATAGTTTTCATTACTTTCAAGTGAATCAATAATGTTGTTGTAGTGTTCCATTAGTTGTGATAGGCATGATCTGCCTGACCAAAACCCGTGTTGGTTATCATATGTGTAAAAAAACATATATTAAGGAATAGATCTCAACTCAACTCCTTCATATAGTTTTGGTGATTCAAAGAAAAGTGCTTTTTGTGAAAAATCTCAAATTTTTTCAAAATTTGTAAATTTTTAAATTTCTATTTATGACATTGAATTTTAATTTTACTTCCATTTTATTACTTATTAAGTTGATTTACAATTGTAATAATATGTAAATAAGTCTAAAACATACAAGAAATTTAATATGTCTGTCAAAACAACCAGCGACTCAAAGGGCTCTGGGTAGCTCATTTCGCTTTGTATATTCTTATAAATGTAAAACATGATGGTTAATCATTAATGTCCAGGCCTATTTTATAGATCATGATCTTTTATTTTCAGAAAATTTAACTAGAGCAATTAACTTAATTTTACTGCCTGTAATAATGGCTTATTCTAATCAAGAATCAAAGTGCAGCTTTGGTATGTACTTGGATGATCCATGTCATGAACACAGACTCACCAGGAAGGTGGGTATGTATACCTTACATGAGCTGACAGATAAAACAAGGAAACTGCTATTGTGGAGAACAAAAGTAACTGTAATCAACCCAAATAGTGCTACTGTATGCTACCACCATGAAAAAATGTTTGGAATGCATTACCAACAAATGCAACGTAGCTGCCAAGATCCATGGAGAAATCATCGAAAGACGATAACAAGTAAGTAAATATAGGTACTAATATATTTATATTTCATAAAGAAGTTTATATTGTAAATTGTAACCTAAATTGGCTATTTAATTTTAATAGGGTAGGCTATATACTGTGCTACTGAATGCATATGTTTTGAATATTTTATACGAATAGCCTATAACCAAATGTTGAGGTTTTAAAATTATTTTCCAATGTGTTTAGAGTTTACATTACCCTACTTTATTTGCAGAATCACTACAAATTATTGACAAAGACATAACAACTAGACTGAATCTGATACCAGGACAGAAACTTTGCTCAACATGCTTCTCTAGAGCCAAGACGGTTGAAGATGAAAAAGACTCAGGTAGTGATGAATATGTTCCAGAAGAAATAGTTAAGGAGACATTTGACAAAACGTTAGGTTCACTAGAATGCTCACCCATTAAGTATGTAAGAGCAAGAGATCAAAAGTTTTACGCGAAAAGGAAACTAAAGCAAATTGAAACCAACAAAATCAAAGCTGTCAAAAGTACTTCATATGAAGCCTAACATTTTGGATGAGGAAGCGGAGAAACCTATAGAGAGTGAGGAAGAAAAGTGTTATCAGCATATGATAGAGGAACTGAAAGAAAAGTGTAAAACTAGTACCAGACAAGAAAAGATACAAATTCTAACACTCCTTCCAATTGGTAAAACCTGGTCCAGAGAAAGAATTATGAAAGAATTTGAAGTGTCAGCCAGAATGGTTAATGCTGTGAGGGCCTTAAAGAGAAAAGAAGGTATCCTTCCTATAATGAGAAATAAAAAGAGTAGCAAGGGTATAAGCGATGAAATAAAGGAAAGAGTGATAGAATTTTTCCAAAACAATGAATATACTACAGAATGCCCTGGTAAAAAAGACTACAAATCAATAAAAACACCACAAGGGAAGGTTCACAAGCAGAAAATACTGTTGTTGACAAATATCAGAGAATTATATACGCTTTACAAAAATAAATATCCAAACGACAAAATCTCCAAATCAAAGTTTTTTGAACCGAGACCAAAATGATGTATGGGTGTGGGGAGTAAAGGATCACACAATGTATGCATTTGTGAAATGCACCAGAACTTTAAACTTTTATGTGAATCACTCCCTGTCAAAGTAGAATTAAGAGAGTTACTAGGGAAAATAGTCTGCAACACTGAAACCAGAAACTGCATGATTAATAACTGCAAAACATGTCCTGGTTTAAATGAATTACGAGATTGGCTTCTTACCATTTTTGAAAACAATGATTATGACATGGATGATGAGGTTTCCTTTAAGCCAGGGTTGTGGAGTCGGAGTCGGAGTCGTGGAGTCGCACGTTTCAGGGCGGAGTCGGAGTCGGTAAAAAACTTCCGACTCCGACTCCAATTTCTGTCCTGTGTCACCCTTAATTTCTAAATCCTAAATACTAACATTTAGGTTATTTAGTTTTTTTGGTCAATAAACCTTATTCATTGATAGCCCCTAGATTAAGTTTTTTTAATATTTTTTTTTTACATTTTCAGAATATACAATTAATATTTATTTAAATATAAAATATAAAATTTCACACTTAGTGTGGTGGTGATGAAATGTCTTATTATTATGATAATTATAGAGTGAAACACTAGAGGAGTCGGAGTCGTATATTTAAAATGTGAGGAGTCGGAGTCGGATTTTTAGATTTTTTACAATGTGTGGAGTCGGAGTCGGAGTCGGAGTCGGAGTTGGAAAATTTTGGACCGACTCCACAACCCTGCTTTAAGCAGTGGCTTCATACAGACCATACCCAACTGGTCACAATGACAAAAAGTGTTTCGAATGTAGTAGAAGACATATGTGAAAGTGCAAAAAAGTTGAAAGTACACCATTTCATAGCAAAAGCCCAATCAAAATATTTGTCCGACTGTAAAGAAAACCTCAATGATTCTACAGCATTAGTGCTTGTTGACTTCTCTGAAAACTATAGTTTTATAATTCAGGATGCTGTACAAGGGCATCACTGGGACAATACCCAGGCTACCTTGCATCCGGTAGTCTGCTATCAAAAAGTTG
This sequence comes from Bathynomus jamesi, assembly GCA_023014485.1. Classification (NCBI taxonomy): domain Eukaryota; kingdom Metazoa; phylum Arthropoda; class Malacostraca; order Isopoda; family Cirolanidae; genus Bathynomus; species Bathynomus jamesi. The sequence continues at coordinate 137,673 of JAJOZX010008237.1, read as the reverse complement.
ATGGTGAAGTAAAAGTTACAAATTTTTGTGTAATATCAGATTCACTTACACACAACACAACTGCAGTTCATTCTTTTTTATGTGAAGCCTTGAAATTACTTAAAAGTCAGAATCCTAAACTAAAACATATTTGTTACTTTAGCGATGGTGCAGCAAGTCAATATAAAAACTATAAAAACATCATTAATTCAGTGTTACATGAAAAAGATTTCCAACTAACATGTGAATGGAACTTTTTTGCCACCTCTCACGGAAAGAGCCCCTGTGATGGTGTTGGTGGCACCATCAAAAGGTTAGTTGCCCGCAAGTCTACAAGCAACAAGTAAAGGTCACATCACCAATCCAAGAGAGATGTTCGATTGGTGCAAATCTAATATTAATGGTATACAATTTCTGTACATTGATTCAGCTAAAATTGAGGAAAATGCTAATTTATTTGAGTTAGAAAAAAGGTATTCCTTAATTAAGACAATCCCAGGAACCCATTCATATCACTGCTTTAGACCTTCATCAACAGGCATTAAACTGTACAAAATTTCTAGTGATGAAAATTTCTTTAACGTACAACTTTCCTTCCTCAATGCTACACAAGAAAATGTGGCTTACCAATATAAACCTGGTACATACGTGGCCTGTTTCTATGAAGGTGACTGGTTTGTTGGAAACATAGTTGAAGTGTGTGATACTGAGAAGGATCTATTAGTAAATTTCATGAAAAAGAATCCTTTTAAATGGCCTGAACACGAGGACGTTTGCTGGATTCCATTCCAACATGTTTTGTGTTCAATTGAACCACCTACAGTTGCTGGGAAAATGGGGAGATGGTACAAGTTATCAAATGACTGTTTATCTAAAATTGAGGAGTATTTTAAAAAAAGCCTAAGTAACTACAGACCTGTATCAAGCTGAATAATAAATTGCCAATTTATGGCTGTGAGGCCATGGAGTGTTGAAGACAATCAGACTTAAAGCCTGAGTACAATAATAAATTCCTGAGTCAGTGTCTAAACATAAGAGTTATTAGCTATATATAAGTTTACATACGAATTTACATAAAACAACACATATTAAAAAAAGAATATGAACTTATAGCCAATAATTCACATGCTTAAAAACTCAGGAATTCATTATTGTATATAGCTAAGTACTGTACACTTGTATTAAGGGAAGTAATACAACAAAGCTACTTAAATTTAAGGTTTTATACTGAAAATGGTGGTTACTGCTAGTTTATCTGTACTAACTGCATAATTTAAATTACTAGGAAGTGCTTAAAGAGCAGTAGAACACGGTTCTACATGATTTACTTAGGTAGATCCAAGTATTGAGCCTACAAGCTGGTCCATCTGTTGTGTTAACTGCAAATGTAGTAATAATCTAGGTATATATTATGTCTTTTTTATGAGTAAAACTTATTTAGATAATTTAACATTTGTGAATTAATTTACCAAGTAATAAAATGGAAGTAAAATTACAATTCAATGTTGTAAAAAGAAATTTAAACATTTCAAAATTTTGAAAAAATTCAGAATTTTTCACAAAAAGTACTTTTCTTTGAATAGCCAAAACTATATGGAGGAGTTGAGTTGAGATCTATTCCTTAATATATGTTTTTGTACACATATGTATCTTTCTTTACTAGAAGTATCAACTCCCTGACTAATTTCGGACACCTTTATATTAAGCCCCAAAGTTGATGTTAATTTTGCAAATTTTGTGAAAATATCAACTTTTGGAATTTTTAAAAATAAAAATAAATCTTTTTGGTTATTTTTTTATTTCACTCATAAATTTACAACCCATAGAGACTATTAGGAGTATTAAAACAGCTGTGATTAGTGTAGAACTAAAACTTTTGAAAATGGTAGAGTTGTAAAAGTGGGAGGAATTGATGCAAGCTTCAAAATGGAGCCATGTTTAAGCCCTTGTAACTTAGAAACTATTTATTCCACAGCCTTTTTGCTTGCATAATTGAAAAGCCCACCAGAAGTTGTATTGGCCTGACAAATTTGAAGCTTCTACTCCTATTAGAAGACACTTTTCAAGGCCTCTCAAAATGAAGGCATTGGCCAATCAAGCCCAACATGGGCATTTTTTGTCGAAGGTGGGGGCCATTTAAGCGACCATAAAATTAAAAGTTTTTGACTGAGGAAGCTAAAAGTTTAGATTTAAGCTATTGAATGGTGTATGAATCAACCCTGAAAATTTGAAGAAAATCGAAGATGGTCACCCGACCAACTTTCTGAAATCTGTACCAGTTGAGCTGGAATGACTCCAACGGAACTTGGTATGTTTAGTTTTGAGAGACATTGTTTGAGGGGAGATATGATACAGATGTTCAAAATGTTTCAGGTTTGGACAATTTAGATTTAGCTAACTTTTTATTTTTGAGTCTGATAGAAAAACTTGAGGGCATAATAAGAAAATTAGAAAACAGACTTGTAGACTGATCTACAAAAATACTTTTTCAGTCAGAGTAGTACTTAAATTTTTGGAATGATTTGCCATATGATGTGGTAAATAGTGGCTTATTAGTTAGTTTTGAGATAAATTTGGATGCTTTCATGACTTGGATAACCTCTATAGGCCTAAGTGGCTTCACATTTTCCAAATGAAATGTAATGTAATACAATTACATTACACAATTACACAGAATTAAAAATTTTATGCAGTCATGAAAGTTAAGCAGAAGTAATTCCCAGAATCTAAAAAGTAAATATGAAGGAAGTAAAACCACAAAACAGGGTGACAAACAACTTGAGTGACTTCGAACACTATCATAAATTTTTTTTATTTCTATTAACAGTTTAACTAATTTCTATTAACAGTTTAACTACAGACATTGCAAAAACAAAATTGCCAAAATTTGGAATGGAATTAACCCATTAGTGCTCAGTGGTAGAATTTCCTACCAACAAAGTTGTTTGTCATTATTGCATCACTTTTTCTTGTATTCATGTGATCTTTGGTATGAGTAATTGATATAATGCAATCTAAAAGAGTGAGTCATATCAAGGACTCATACTGAAGATCGCGTGAATACAAGAAAAAGTGATGTAATAATGACAAACAATTTTGGTGGTAGGAAATTCTACCAATGGGCACTAATGGGTTAAATATCTTTAAGCAGTAAATATAAGTGACAAGATTTTACATGAATTTTAAAACTATTTGAAGTTACTCCCTTCCTCCTCCCGTTTGTGTAGTTGACCACCCCATTTTATGATACATACGCATGAAAATAAATTCCATTTAGCAATTCCAGCTACAGTACGAAGTGTGATCCAAACGTTCCTGGACTGGCAGTGTGGAGGCTAACAGGCTGTAGTATGGACTTGGGCCACTAGATAGCGCTAAACAGCTTTATCGTGAAGCAGTATGCCAAGTGACACAGTGATACACGCACACGTTTTTTTTCATGAGCATTTTTGTGCATTAGTGTTAGTGGTTTTGTGTGATTTTTGCGAGAAGAGAAATGGCAGACTTGAAGGAGCAGCACGTGTGCATCAAATTTTGCTTCAAACTTGGCAAAACCACATCGGAGACCTACAAAATGCTTAAACAAGCATTTGGTGATGACGCCATGGGGTAGAAGCCAGACTTTCGAGTGGTTCTCGTGGTTCAAACATGGGCAAACATCGGTTGAGGATTCCAAACATTCTGGTCGGCCCTCAACCAGCAGAACTGATGAAAATGTTGAAAAAGTGCATCTGACCATCCATGAGGACTGTCGGCAAATGATTAATGACATCTGCAGCATCATTGGCCTATCATTTGGTTCATGCAAACGCATTCTCACGGAGGAACTCAACATGAGGCGGATCACTGCCAAATTCATGCCCTGCTTGCTGATCCAGGACCAGAGGCAACACCAGCTCACTGTGTGCAGGGACCTCCAGGAACAGGTCAGAAATTATCAAAACTTCCTTTCCAAGGTCATCACTGGTGATGAAAGCTGGGTTTACGGCTATGACCCAGAAACCAAGCAGCAGTCATCCCAGTGGAAGAGTCCAACTTCACTGTGACCGAAGAAAGTGAGGCAGGTCAAGAGCAACATCAAGAGCATGCTGATCTGTTTCTTCAACATGGGGGAATTATTCATGAGGAGTTCGTTCTTGTAGGTTCGACAGTGAATCAGCACTTTTACATTGAGGTCCTGAGGCATTTGAGGGAGGATGTGAGGAGGAAACATCTGGACAAGTGGTGCGCACAGAACTGGCTGCTGCATCATGACAACACGCCAGCCCACACCACTCTGTCTGTGCAGCAGTTTTTGGCCAAAAACAACATGGCAGTGGTCCCCCACACCCCCTACTCCCCCAACCTAGCCCCCTGTGACTTCTTCCTGTTCCCCAAGATGAAGATCTGGCTGAAGGGGCGATGATTTGACGACCGAGGTAGATTCAGGCGGAATCACACGAGGTGCTGAACAACATTCCTAAAATAGAGTTCCAGAGGTGCTTCCAGCAGTGGGAAAATCGCTGGGCCCGCTGTATCAACTCCCAAGGGGACTACTTCGAAGGGGACAGCAGTAATTAGAACCTAAGGTAAGCCTACATTTTTTTGTTGGTACAGTCTGGGAACTTTTGGATCACACCTCGTATATTTATAGCAGAATTTTGGGGATACTTTTAGAATTTAATTTAGATTAAATTTGAGAGATAAGCTCCTTATAAATTCTACATTTTGCAATCTGGTGTATGTACCATAGCTCTTAGCATCTGTCGCTTTCCAGTGATTAGATCTATATTTAAACTTCAAATATTTAATATGATGCTATCATAGTCTGAAGAAATTGCATCTTTTCTGCCACAGCTAAACTTCTACTTTCAAGAGTTCCTGAAGGTATCAAATTTGAAGAGTCCTCTATTTAATTGTTTTTACGCAATATGTTAGGTTAGGCTAGGCCATGACTCCAGATTCCTGGGATCTTGGGAGCATTGCTCCAGTAAATTTGACCATGAGAAAAAGTAAATTTGGGTTTGGGTTTTGTTCATCCGCTAGACGTTATGCAATTTTTTTGCGTATACGTTCTTGTACAAACCAATTTTTTTAAATTACAAATTTAGTTATTTTAAGTTTAGTTGGTAATTCCATATTCAACAATATTTTTATTTTTTGTTAAGCTTCAATGTTTTGATAATTAAAATTTTATTAAAATGTATATTTTTTTAATATAAAATTATCAGGATTGGACTATGTTCCATTGATCTCGGCCAGGTTTGATAAATTGGCCAGATAATTACTTGTGCGGTTTTAAGTAATCCACCATGACTCTAGAATTGAAAAGTTTAGTTAAGTTTAAACTTACTTTTACTTACTTTAACTTAACTACTTTTACTTACTCTTCCTTACTTTTACTAAGTTTAAAGCACTTACTTTTACTTACTTTCATTGTACTATATTTACTTACTTTTACTCACTTTTACCATACTATATTTACTAACTTTTACTTATTTTGTATTTTTTCAGGTAGTCAATAATCAATAATGGATCCTAATATTGATGAAGTTGGAGAGAAAAGTGAGGGTGTTAAAAGGGGTTACTTTTGTGGTCAATGCAAGAACAAATATTCAAAGAAGCAAAACTGGGAGGAACATTTTAATTCCAAAAAAAATATTTGTTACAATACAAGAGGTCCCAGAGTTTGGGCCCACAGCTTAGATATTGCAGTAAAGAAATACCAGGATGAAGTGCAGCAAAGAGATACGGCAAAGCAGTCATTTAGTTTGTTCACAAAATGTGCTAGTGCTAGACCTCAGAAAAATGAACCAACTTCATCAACTGCTAATCTAGAAAATGAAACTTTTTCACTAGATGTTTCACAGACTGAAGAAAGTGCTTCTCCTCCACCTAAGAAACAAAAGGTAAGTGAGGAATCTGCGCATCAGACTAACAAAACTGCTTTAGAGGAATTTGAAAATTCCCAAATCCAGAAGACATTGAATGCAATTTTGCGCCTAACAAAAGAAACTCACCAAGCTGTTGTGGTTAATAAAGAGAAGAGTCAAAATATGCCTTCAAGTTCAAGTGTTGCATCCAAATCTAATAAAGCAAAAAGCAACAAATTTCACATTTCCATAGCCCATTTAAGCAAGTGTAAATCAATACAAGAAATCCTGAACAATGATTTGATCAAATCTACATTCAAATTGGTGGAAAAGAAGGATCTAGGGCATGCTGATGATTCATTTTCAGTACCAAGTGATATAATGGAAAACATTGCAAATAGTGACACTAATATGCCTGATGTAGATATAGCTGTTGAGGATGAAGATGATGATAATCAAGAAGATATTGATGATGCTTCTGATGATAAAATGTTTACATTATATTGCATAGCTTGCACAGACCCCAAAGCATGTGCTTCAGACAAACATTCTAACATAAAAGGTTACTTCAATGTTAAAGATTTAACCTATGTATGCAAACAAGGAGAAAATCAAGAGAGATGGTTTAGAAATCTGAAAACCCACCTGAAGAGACATTTAATTAAACTTCAGCATCATCAAAGAGCTGCTGTTTATGAAGTGATGAAAACATCTTCTCGGAACACTACTAAACGCATAGAAGACTTATGTGGCAACATCTTATACTACATAATGAAAACAAACACTGCATGGGCTCTATATCCAGTACTTCTAGCTGTATTACATAGGTCAGGTTGTGAGGTTGGAAATTTGAATCATAGCACACATGCGTGCAAGACAATTTGTGAGCGATTAGATAATCAACTTAAAGAACAAACTTCAGTAACAATAACAGCTGACATTGGAACAATTTTGGGATTAAGCATGCTAGTTGTATTAGTTATGAGTGAAGAAGATAAGACTGTAAAACTTGCTGGGATAAATTTAGTACGCAGCAAATCAGGAGTTTATTTGGCCAATTAAATTTTTGATGTGTTGAAGTCTCCTAATCACTTGAAACTATCTGAAGAAGCAATTAAATCCAAGGTATCTGGAATGGTTGGAGATGGGGCTTTTTGTAAGGACAACGAGCCATTTAAAAATGAAATGAAAAAGTTGTTTGGAGAAAATTTCAAATTTCGATGGGACTTAATGCATCTTGTGAACAGAGCCCACGTTGATGCATTGAAGAAAATTTGTAAACTAAGTGAGCTTTTAGACTTTATTCAGAATCACTCTTCAAATCTGAGATCAGGCCTTGACTATACCAATATGGTTCTTGACAATATCGTTGGTTTTAAGAGACCAAAACTCAAATCTGATACTCGCATGGTTAATTACGAATTTGATCAATTTGACAGATTTGTGGAAAATTGTGTGTTTTTTGATCATCCACAAGAGAAAGAAATTAGTGCCAAGTTCTATGTATTGATTTCCTATGTAACAAAGATTATGTTGCAAGCAGCTCAAAAAACCACAGTTAGTGCAGAATTTGTAGAAAATATATTTTATAAAGAAGGAGGGAAAACTGTTATGTTAAGAGTGATGGAAACAATTTCCAAATTAGCTAATGGAGGAAATACAAATAATGTAGTTTCTGAATTTAAGCACGATACCACAGGGCAGCAAGAGGAACTAACAGCTGAGGATTACATCCTAAATGAAGTTTACAAATACATCAAGAAACGTTCTGATTACTACCAGGTTGCTGAAGTTGCTAGACCATCCAGAACCAGATCTGAAAGTAGTTTTACAAAAGTCTCAGTGATAAATTGGCTGACAGAATATATAGAACAGCTGTGGAAAGGAATCACAGAGAGATTAAAGCATTTTGATAAAGATGGATCAACTGCCTGGAGTGAAGCACCAGCTGAAGGGACATTCTCCATTCTTGGTTACATTGTTGAACACAAAGGATCCATTAAGCCATCTCATTTGACTAAGCTGTGCAGAATTGTGAAGGAGGGTCCAGCTCCAGGCACTAGATCTGCTGTAATGATCACACAGAAAGCCATTGATCAGTGGCCAAGCATACATGGCGGTAAATTCACAACAAATGCCTACATGCAAGGTCTAACATCGTCCACTGTTGCTGCTGCAATGAATAAATAAACTTAAGGTGAGTTATAAACTGTACATTATTGTATTATTATGTTTAGCTAAAACAATTTGTAATTGGTATGTCGTCAATTCAAGAGTTTACTATCATTAACCTATCTAGTGGTGTAAGGGAAAAAAAAGTAAATTCAGAGCTGTGCTCCAGTAAATTTTTTCAAATCTGGAGTCATGGGCTAGGCTAGGTTAGTAATTAGGGCTCTACAGACTCAGTTTTTTTAATACTGTATGGACAGTAGTCTTACCAAAAAGGAATTATACAATACTTTGAAAAAACTATGCTGACTTATGGACACAGAAAGTATGAGTTAAAAAATTATATAAAAGGGTACCTGGAAACTCTGCTGGGCATATTCTCAATGCTATATATTGATTAGTTATACTATTTGCAGAATTTGACAAATAATCCCCAGATCTTAGTATAAAAGCAATATTTCTTGGGTACAAAATTTAAAATCAGTATAAACTTTGGCTAGCTAATTACAGTATTAAGTTTTGGGGGCATTAGATGTTGGTGATCCACTCATTTCATACTTTGAGCCAATCAGGGTGAAATCTGTGCGCAAACTGTACCAAATTTAGCACATCTTCAAGCATATCAATATCATGTTTATGGTGAGGGGGACCAGGCTTGAATATAGTATTCTAACTGAAGTCTAATCTAAGAATTATATACTTTACAGATGACTTCCTTACTCTTGTAACTAACACTCATAATAATATCTAGCATTTTATTTGCCTTATTTCTAGCCTCTAAACACTGCTTAGAAATTTTTAGACTACTACTAACTACAATACCAAGATCATTTTCCTGTCTAATATTCTCTAACCAGTTTCCTTGCATCTCATAACTAAAGATTTCATTATTTCTACCAAAATGGATGACTGCATTTTTGAACATTGAATTCCATCCATCATTTACTAGCCCAGGCAACTACGGTAATCTATCAAGATCTTTTTTGTAGTTTATATATTTTCTATATTTGAAACTGGAGCAACTACTTTTGTAGTATCTGCAAATTTTGAAACTTCCCTACCTACTCCCTCCTTTAAATCATTTACTTATATATAAAATAAAGAGTAATGGACCTAAAACTGATCCCTGTGGTACCCCACTTTTCACTTTCTGCCATGGTGCCACCCAGATTCATGAACATTTGGAATTACTCTCTGTTCTCTGTCTTCCAACTATTTTTCTACCCAGTTTATAACTGACCTCAATATCCCATGGGCTTTTAATTTATATAGAAGTCTCCCATGTGGAACCTTGTCAAATGTTTTACTAAAATCCAAATAAATAACATCTACATTATTTCCATTATCTACTTATTCAGTTACAAACTAAAAACTAAGAGACTTGATAAACAAGACCTTCCTGATCTAAATCCACGTTGGAAACTTGAAATAAGATTAAAATTTTCTAAATGATCTTCAATATTAATCTTTATAATTCTTTCTCATATCTTTCCTAACAATGATGTTAAATTAACAGGCCTATAATTTCCTACCTCCTTTTTACTACCCTTTTGTAAGTGGGTACTAACATTTGCATTTTTCCATTCATCTGGTACCTCTGCATAATTAATAGACCTAGCAAACAAAATAGTGCCTCAGATAAGCTATCCTCCTCTTCTCTAAAAATCCTAGCATACAGTATATATTATCAGGTCCAGCAGCTTTGTTTGACTTCACTGTATAAATCACTTGCCTAACATCATCCTTCCTTATATGAATCTTATCAAGGATGCCCGAGTTTACAAAATTTAAAGAATTAAAATCAAAGTTATTCAAATTTTCTTCAGTAAAAACAGAACTAAAATAATCATTAAAAATACCAACAATATCCTGATCATTTTCAAATATCCTATCATCATATTTTATTGGGCTGATCCTATCATGCTTTTTTTTATTTATAAAAATTAAAGAATTTCTTTGGATCTTTATTGATATTTCTTACTAGATTTGGTAATTATTGAATGTTTCACCAACACTGAAATTAATATCCAAAATACATTTTTCTAATGTATTTTGGTGTGTTCTGTTCAAATATGACCTTCATATCTTGCACAAATGAACCAAAACAAAGTTATAAAACTTTGGTGAAACATTCAATAATAACCCTAGATTTATTTCACTACCGTATGCCTTTTGCTCTTCCTAATCAAACTATTTCGCTTATTTTTTAACTGCCTATAATTATTCAAGGCTATTACTGCTTTTAAATTTCTTGAATGCCCTTTTTTTACTTTTAATAATTTTAGCCATTTCCCTAAGCCACTGGGGCCTATCAAGGTTATCCAAATCATGAGCTATATTTTATAAAAATAAAATTGTGCAAAATGCCAATCTCAAGTCAGCTAATTAACATACATCTATTTACAGAGCTACCAAAGTAGCTTACATGACTTAACCCTTTCGCTGCGTCCCATTCTGATACGCCCTGTGCATGTCACGCTAATACCCCAGAACGAAAGCTGCGTGTATAAATGCGCCAGAAAATAAACTTGAATTATTTTTTTGCTTCGTCTTTTGTTTGCCTTTAAAATAGGTTTTCTATCAATAATACTTTCAATTTTTCATGGGTAACAAAAAAATAAAGGTTAAAATGAAATAAAAGAGAGAGATATTATCTTTATTTAGTTAACTAAAAGTTAAATGCTGAGTGATAAATTTTGAAACATGGTTCGGCGCATAACCCTGGGGTATTGGGGCATGTCTCGCATTGAAAACGTACTCGTTTTTCTATCCCATGGGCATAACATACCCTGCATCTCTTTGTTGGTCTTGGGGTACGTTCAGAATTTGATGTAATTTTCTTGGTAAAATGTTTTCCAACTAGTCTTGGAACTACTGATTTCTTCAAGTTAGGTTCATCTGCAGATGTCAGTCCTTTTATGATCCCATGGCAAAAGTCTAGAAAGGGAACTTTTCCCTTTTTTATGAGATTATAAATTCCACAAGCATCTAGTACTCGGACCTGAATCAAATGCATTGCCAGCTTCTTATACCATTTTAGAGACTTTCTTGGGACAGAGTAATAATGCAGTATTTGGTCTGTTCAGTCTACATATCCCATATGTTTGTTGTATTCATGTACGCAAGCTGGAATGGTTTTTTCGACTCGACCTTCCTTTGATCTACGTGTTACTGTCACATCACTGTTCGAATGGTAATTGGAGAGCATGCAAACTCCTCTCTTGTCATGAAACACAAGGGAAAGTAGTTCAGGAGTCTCAAAGGCAAGTTTCTTTCCTTTTGCCACATTCATAGTTTTCATAGCATGGCATAAGCCCTTACAATTACTTCTAACAGTCCCTGCGGCACCAGTTTTATTATCACTAAGGTATTTGTATAGTTTTGGTGATGTATAGAAGTTATCAGTGAAGACAACGTGACCTTTTCCTAAATATTTTTCCATCATACTTACTATAATACTTTGTCTTAGAAAAATCAGCAACGGTTTCCATGGTCCCGGTATATATTTTATATTTCAAAGTAACACAATTTTCATCCACAAGTTTGAAATTTTTTATCCCAAAACGTGATCTTTTCGTTTTTATGTATTGCCGGAAACTGAGTCTGCCCTTCCACAGCAACAAAGATTCATCCAAACTTAGATTCTGAGAAGTTGAATATTTTGATTCAAGAGCAGATGTCATCAACTCAATAAAGTCATGCAATTTCACCATCTTCCCCCCTCTTTCCTTCAACGTTTCATCTGCATTGTCAGCAAAATGCAAAAAAGAAAGAATGTTGGTAAATCTGTCTCTTTTCATGATTGCTGTAAATACTGGAGTAGCATAAAAACTGTCGGTTGACCAATACATACCTATCTTGGGTTTTTGTATAATACCCATGAGAAGTAAAAGCCCTATAAATTGCTTCATTTCCGTAAACATAGTTGGGACCGATGCACTATACCGAGATGTTGATTTCAGATTAGGTGTAGTAGCTAGAAATTGAGTTGCATATTTGTTTGTTTCTGTAACCATTAGCTCAATTACTTCGTTGGGAAAAACTTCACAAAAAACATAATACATCGTATGAGTTTGACCATTGAAGAGCACTTTATTTTCACCAGTAAACTGCCACCCACCCATCCCGTGCATTATCTTGCGCCCAGTCATCCTCACTTTCACATTCTATATCACTTTCAGAACACATTGAGAGATATTCGTTTATCTCATTCTCATCTACAGAGGATTTTTTACGCTTATTACTGCTTGTGGATGCCATGCTGAACTGATTGGGGGAGTCTATTTCACTCCCCCCTCTGGTGAGCTGAGAGTCAGAAAATAAAAAAAGATGCCAAATACTACCATATTGATGTCTAATATTAGTCAGGGAACTAACTACGTTGTTCTAATAGGAACGAGGGGGTTCATAGACTGTTTACTAAACGTGGAAAACAATGTTTACCATGCATCCTGAGAGAAGATTTTTAATGGTAAACATAGTTTACCATGCGTCCTGAGTCAGGCTTTTTTATGGTAAACATAGTTTACCACACGCACTGAAAGGGTTAAGCTAAGAATATACACTATTTACAATCTCAATAACATTTAGTCAATATTTAGGAGATGCACAGCCTCTGAATTCAGATTTTTTATTCATAGCAGTCGTTAGTACATTAGTCATTTCATGACAAACCATGCAGTCATCAAAACCACACCCTCATAGATTTTGCTTAAATTTGGTTTATAGAATGGTCTATGCTAGTAAGTACCAAGTTTCAAATATCAGCTTAATCAGAGTTATGGTTCAAAAGTTATGCTCCCCCTTTTGCTTGGGGAGGGGGGTGAAAACTGTAAATATTCAAACCATCGTAACTCAGTTCCTAATTGACATAGAACAGTGATTTAAAGTGTTTATGAAAGGTAATTGCACACACAACAAATTAGCATAAGTAGAAAAAATGGCTAAAATTAACAGAAAAAAAGTTATGACACTTTATTCCATTTGAAGGGGTCCTGCACCCCCCCCCCCTAAATTACAGATTTTTTAAAATTTTCATATATACAAAAAATGAGTTTCAACCTTATTCTATCAATATATGAAAAGAAATATACGTGTATTTGCATATAAAATAGGTATTTACAGATTTCAAAATGGCTACTTTTACTTAAAAGATTAATTTTTACAAATTCATGTAAGCTGTTAGGTCAGGGGTGGGGAACCTCTCACCCACGGACACATTTCAATTCTCCCACCAATGACATCCTATAAAATTCTAAAAATATATATGAACCAATTTCCTAAGAGCAGTAGATAGATATTTTGGGAGGATTGAAGAAGGTGGGCGCATTGTCATTTTTGGAGTGTGTATCAGAATGTTTGCGCTCACGTTCAGTACGTTTTGTTCGTGGGTACGAAACATTCTGACACTCACTCCAAAAATGACAATGCACCCATCTTCTTCAATTTTCCCCGATGTTTCATAATAATGTTTCAATCAAAAACTATTAATTTATCCAAATCTTGTTCAACACCATTATTTTTGTTACAAAAATCTAGCCTTAATGAACATGATTTATTTGAAAATGTATCTAGTCGCTATTTGACATCTCTCATATAAACAGGTGATTTTTTAATGCCTTTGATATCCATACTTAAATGATTTGTTTGAAAACATTTTTGATCGTTGAGTAATAGATTGATAAAGATGCCAAGTAGTGCAATGCAATTATTTTAATAAAATATTTTTTTACAGTAAATATTGCAAATGAAGTTGAAGCAGTGTCTCTCTCTCTCTCAGTTTTTAATCCTCACTTATAAATAACTAAATTCAAATTTTTGAAATATTATAATTGGGTATTCTATGAGAAATAGACAAATGAAGTACACGGTCACCTCTTCAAAATTCATGAAACTTGGTGTGAGGGTTGGTTTAGGTCCAAATTACAAATTTCTGAATTTTTTTGAAAATTGGTCAAGTTGGTCAAATTTTATGGCTTGACCAAATTTTGGTCAAATGAAAAAACCAATAATTTTCAAACGTAAATATCTCAGCTCCTAATTGTGGTAGTGTAGTAAGTCTTAAACGATAAAATATGTAAAATTAACTGTAGTTTCTAAATATGTATCATTTTTTAGGGTAACAAAAATAAAATTATGATTTTTAGGAAAAAATGCCATTTTTTAATTTTTTTTGCGATTTGGCAGCGAAGATATCATTTTTCAAAAAAAAGACCAGGAATAAAAAATGTTTATTTGATGTATGTACACCATAATAAGTAATAGAAAGTCAGCTTATCGACGATTATTATGAAAAAAAAATTACAAAAAAAATCCTCCAAATTTTAACAATTTTTTGCTTTCTTTCCAGATTTTCAGTATATACCTAATTTTCTAGTATACATAAATTTACCTAACCCTTAAAATGCCTCAAAACACAAAATTTTGTTGCGATCCTATGAAAAAAACACTCAAGAAGAATTTTCTGTAACATCAAAAAAGTAAACTCTGCCATGGCAGCTGCAAGCTATGGAATTTTGGAAGAAAATCAATTACTATGCAGCAATTGCTATGTCACAATTAAAAAGAAGCCAATTGTATTAGAACATGTTCAACGTTCATCCAGAGAGCCGGAACCTGCGGCAATATCTGAGCCAGACATACTTAACGAATCTATGGAGTGAAGCAGTAGCGATTCCACGAATCCACCACCATTGGAAGAATTTGTCGTTCAAGACAGGCAATTCAATAAAGATTTGCTCAGTGACAATATTTTACCTTTATTTGATGAAAGCCCTATTAAAACAGGTAATAAAAACAATAGAGACTCCATTCAGGACATTTGTTTCTTAATGCCAAATTCGTAGTTTTCTGTTTTTAAATATTAGCATCAGCACTTGAATAGATATATACAAAATATTTGATATTTGATTATTTCACGCAACCTAAATTTATGAATTTGTTTTACAGCTGGATTGAAGCCGGGACAAAAACAGATAAAGGCTTCTACGAAGTTGTAGATGTAGAGCTTTCTTTGCAAAAATGTCTGAGTGAACCTATTACTTCTATCAAAGGTACTCAACAATTACATCACTTCGTCCCAATTTCCAAGAATTCGTTGAAGGTTTATCCACTCTCTCAGAGTGCACAGTCAGTCGAAATAAGAGAGCTCATTAGAGTTTCTGCTTCGGTTCAAGAACATAATACTCTCTCTCAACATGAAATTGAAACAGGCTCTTTTGTGGGTTGTATGTATGAAAATAAACTATGGCTCGGATTAGTCCAGTCCTTTGACTGTGAATATGATGATTTTCTGATAAAATTTCTCCATCCTTCGGGTGTATGTCCCTCATACATTTTTCCTGCACAAGATGATGTTTGTCATGTTCCAACAGAAAATATATTTGGGAGTATTGAAGCAAGTTTACGAGGAGGAACAAGAATACAATACGGTACATTTTTCCACTTCAAGAATTAAATAACTTTTCAAAGATAAAATAAATTCTATCGAATGTATACTATTTAAGATTGTCTATATAATATTTCTAAAATTTTTATCTAAGATTTGTGTATCTACTTAATAGTTATAAAAATCTTTTCAAATTCTTTTTTCTTATTATTATATTATTAGTGTCTAAAATTTGGATTCACTGGATGAGAATACTGTCTCTTAATTCATTCTCAAAGACTTGTGTACGTGTAGTATTAGGAAGAGTATTTTATACTCTGATAAGTGCTTTATAAATTAAACATTATTATTGTCAATATATTCTGTCCCTAAATATAAGAGAGGTTATGTATGTACATTAGGGTGTCCCAATTTTTTTTCTTAAGATGACCTGACCACTCGTGTCATGCTCAGATGTGGTTTGGGCCAAAGCATTGGCTGTGTGATTTTCAACTCGATCAGATGATATTTAGAGGTCCCGACCAGTGATGTAGTCGAGACCACCAAGTCCGAGACTGAGACCGAGACCGAGACCGGATCCTGTGAGACCAAGATCGAGACCGAGATCAAAGGTTCGAGATCGAGATCTACCTTCCGAGATCGAGACCCTTAAAATTCGAGATCGAGATCGAGACCAAGCTCATGCCCTTTCAATTTGTTTTACACTACTATGGAAATTAGACTATGTTAAGTATATTAATAAACTAATAACTACTTTCTCAGATGTAGTGTGTTGAATGCAAAAAGTGTAGCCTATAAATTAACAAATGAATATATATATACGTACTTTTTATTTATTTACTTCTTTTATATCTGTTACAGAAGGTTTAATGAACGTACCTACTACCCAGTTTGACTTGTGCATTTATTTAAAGCATGATAGGTGCTCATTACACTTAAGGAACATCAGCATGCTCAGAAAATCTGCTGAAGTTCGACTTCTGTAGGGCCTCATTATTATGCCTCCATGGCTAAATATACGCTCAATTGGAGCACTAGAGGCAGGCACTGTTAAAACAGTACGAATCGGTACGTTGTAAATATAAGTGATGTGAAGGGTTGTCGAGTTATTCTATGCTTTATTGAATTTATCGGTACTGTTTTCTTTATGCTGTATTTCTTGCATTATTTTTGTGCGAAGCATTTTATTTTTTCAAATACATATTGGATGGGAGGATAATCGTTTTTATCATGCCACAGAGGTTGACATGCCGTTTGGTGTTGCTCCTTTTCTTCTACCATCACCACGACCAAAAGAAGACAGATTCCAACAGTGTCAAGGCTGTAATATCGGCTGTATTAGAAATCTGGGCTAGAGCCAACTCGAATCTGGCAACAACCTCCGTTCATGCCTCGACTAAACTGAAAGCTTTGGTTCAGAGGTATCGAAATTTGCATAAAAACAAGAACAAGACTGGAATGACTTACAATATGCAGCGGGATATATTCTTGGCTGATATGGAGGATATTTTTGATGTCGCCTGCTCAGACATTCTGGATCGGGGAGATATCCCTCTTGAAGACAAGGAATTCCTCATTTCCCAAAGGGCAGATCGACATACAAGTTACATGGGAGGTGAAGATAGAAAATATAATGCAGCCACAATGAAAAGACAGGAAAGGGAAAGAGCTCTTGAGCGGGCACACCGGCATCAAACGGAGGAGGCTCTAGCTGTAGGAGTCACAGAAGAGGCTACCGACAGCAGTTCTAGCACATCATCAGCTGACAGTGGAAATGAAGCCGTCACTTGTGGACTTAAACCTTCGAAAGCTCCCAAACATGACAGACTAAAAGAAAGTCTGAGTGATCTTGACCTGGAAGCAACTTGGGATCGCGAGGGCCTTTCTGTTCGACAGGCAACATCAGCGTTTGCTGCGACTGAAAAATCCCTAGCTCTCGGTCCTGACAGTGTTCCATCAAAGAGCACGGTTCACCGCTTCTGACAAAAGGCCCGTACAATGATAGGGACCAATGTTATTGGCCACCTCGAGCAGCTTCCACCTCGACTGCAGATCCACTGGGACACAAAGATACTCACTGACATCGAACAGGAGGGTAAGTCAGTCAATCGGATTGCTGTTGTGGTGACTGGGGATGGTGTGGAAGATCTATTAGGAGCACCAAAAATAATAGATGGCACAGGACAGCAAATGGCAAGCGCAGTCCATCAAGCGCTCACCCTAGTCGGAATTGAGGGCAAGATCATAGGCATGGTGTTTGACACGACAGCATCAAACACAGGGATAGTGCAAGGTGCGTGTGTGCATTTGGAAGCGGCATTGGGAAGATCTCTTTTATGGTTTGCTTGCCGTCATCATGTTCACGAAGTGATTCTCAAGGATGTCTTCGTTGTGTGCCTAGGAACACCACCAAGTCCTCAAATCCCACTTTTCAGGAGATTCAAGGAGGCCTGGCCATCAATGAACCACTGTCAGTTGGATGCATTTGACAAGGACGAGGTGGCTAAAGCCTTCATAAATGACAATGCTTGCCTTTCACAAATGCGACTTGAGGTAATAGACTATCTCCGCAATGCCCTAAGAAGTGGTAATCATCCTCGAGAGGATTATGAAGAACTTCTTCGACTGAGCCTCTTGTACCTCGGAGACGACATAGGACGTTACAAGCTTCGGCCTCCAGGGGCTTACCATCAGGCCAGATGGATGGCCAAAGGTATTTACTGCCTGAAAATAGCATTACTGCAGTCCCAGTTCTCCGAACTTTGTCTCCAAGAACTGCAAGGGGTTCGCCGTATGGCTCTCTTCGTGAGCCTTGTATACATGTGTCACTGGCACGAGGCTCCCATCGCCATCAAATCTCCCAAAAATGACGTTAGGCTGTGCAATCTTCTTGTAGGTGACCCTGACAAGGACGTTGGAAACACAGCTTACCAGGCTGTGCTCCATCATCTGTGGTATATCTCGGAGGACTTAATCTGTCTTGCACTGTTTGATGACAGAGTTGACGACAATGAAAAGCGTAACATGACGGCTAACCTGAAAAAGCGCCCTGGGAAAGGACTCAAACGGGTCCAAGGCAAGGGACTGCAAGTGGATGGCCGTTTAAGTCCGTGGGTGACGAGTCGATCCACCACACTCTTCCAGTTTCTCCAAGTTGAGCCCACGTTCCTCACCAAAGACCCTGAAACATGGCCTACTGACGAAAACTACCGTCTGGCAAAGAGCCGAGCTGCAGAACTGATGGTGGTCAATGATGCAGCAGAGTGAGGCATCGCCCTCATTGAGAAATACACAAGCAAACCTCTGTGCCGTGATGAAGAAGACCTCCAGTTCCTCCTTCGAACTGTCCACTCACACCGACGGAATGTGAGCCGGAAGGGAACAAAAACGGATCTCATGAAACACGTGTTTAGTTAAAATGCATAAATGTGATGCTTTGAAATTGTTGTTTGTGTGTTAAGATTAAAATACATGTTTATTTTGTATAATCATCTTTGTGATGGAACTTTTGAGAGAAATATTTCAGTTAATTTGCCTTTCAGTTAAGAGGAGAAATAAAGTGTTCAAAGTTCGAGACCTTTAAATTTCCTTCGATCTCTCTGAAATTTTACAGGAAGATTTCTAATGGGAAACATCAAAAGAGCGCAACACGAGCGGATTTGTATCCTGAAAAAAAATTTGGCCCCCTATGAGTTTGGGACACCCTAATGTACATTGTACATATATTTTAAAAGATTTTTTCTCCCTTGGTTTATCTACATGTATTTTTTATATGAATTGAAAATTGTGTTTTTTTGGACCAACAAGTCTGAAATAAATCTTCGTCATCTGAAAAAAAAATTTATTACTTAATTTCAAACTCAGTTTTGAGCCTTATAATAAACTATAAGCTGACTTTTTATTACTTATTATGGTGTACATACATCAAATAAACATTTTTTATTCTTGGTCTTTTTTTCGAAAAATTATATCTTCGCTGCCAAATCGCAAAAAAAAAAAAAAAGAATTTACATTTTTTCCAAAAAATCAATTTTATTTTTGTTACTCTAAAAAAATGATACATATTTAGAAACTACAGTTAATTTTACATATTTTATCATTTAAGACTTATTACGCTACCACAATTAGCAGCTGAGATATTTACGTTTGAAAATTGTTGTTTTTTCATTTGGCCAAAATTTGGTCAAGCCATAAAATTTGACCAACTTGACCAATTTTCAAAAAAATTCAGATTTTTGTAATTTGGACCAAAACCAACCCTCACACCAAGTTTCATGAATTTTGGAGATGGTGGAGTGTACATTTGGCACTTTCATTTGTCTATTTGTTCTGGAATTATCCAATTGGGATATTTCAATTCAATCTTTTAATGAAGATCATCTGGCACCACTGTAATGCTGACAATAATGAATGTCAAACAGTCAATGATGTTTTTAGTTGCTGAAAATTTTTATAGTGTCAGGTGCTGGTGTATAAAAACAAAATAAATAATAACCCTTCTCTACAATGACTACTGCTAACAAAAAAAGAAAAGCTATAGGCGAGTGTTGTGTTTTCAATGAAAAATGGACAAATAGTTATTTCTTCGTCGAAGTAAATGGAAGTCCCATATGTCTCATTTGTAGAGAATCAGTTTTTATTTTGAAAAAATACAATCTTGAGCGTCACTATTTGACCAATCATAAGGAATACGAAAAAATTGAAAGTAATCTATGTTTAGAGAAGTTAGCATGTGTGAAAAAATCTTTACATGGAGAGCAATCTATTTTAAAAAGGCCAATTCAAGAAAATAAATCCATAATGCGAGCAAGTTATGAAATTTCTGAACTGATTGCAAAGAAGCTGAAGCCACACATCGAAGGTGAATTTGTTAAAGAGTGCATACTTGTTGCAGCACGTAGTTTAGCTCCAGAAAAAGTCAAATTATTTGAAAATGTTAGTTTATCCCGGAGGACAGTATCTGACCATATCAAAGACATGGCTGATGATATTGAAATTTCTTTGAACCAAGCTGCATCAGAATTTGTGTTTTTTCACTAGCTGTAGATGAGACAACAGATAGAACAAATATGGCACAACTGGCTATATTTATTAGGGGGAATAATGCCAAATTTTACAACACGAGAAGATTTACTTGCTTTAAAATCAATGTGAAGATATCTTTTCTGAGGTCAAATCAGCAATTAGTGATTTCAATTTATCGTATGAAAAATTGAGTGGTATAGTTATGGATGGTGTGCCATCTATGGTAGGATCTCAAAAAGGGGTTGTTGCTCTAATTAAGAAAGAATTAGAGAACCATCAACTGGATTCCAAGGCTTTAATAGTGTGCCACTGTCTTATTCACCAAGAAAATTTGTGCACTGTCTCTAAGAATGAACAATGTAATGGCAGTTGTAGTAAAATGTATTAATTCTATTAAAAGTAAAGGACTGCACAGTAGGCAATTTAAAGAAATGTTGAAGGACCTTGAAGTGGAATATGGTAATTTATTGTACTATTGTGATGTTCAATGGCTTAGCAACAAGCATTTTTATGAGCTGAAAGATGAAGTGAAACTTTTCATGGAAATGAAAGGTACCCCTATTTTGGAACTAGAAAACCCAATGTGGTTATATGATTTAGCATTTTTGGTTGATATCACTACCCATTTAAATGAGCTAAATTTGAAATTGCAAGGGACTAATTATTTAATCTGCTTATTACCTCTCTTCTGTCAAACATAAAAAGTAATGCTGCAACTGTTTATAAACCAGTTAAAAAAAAAAACTGCATGGTTCACTTTCAAACTTTTAAAGAACAAAATCTTGCATCGACAGTTGAGTATGCCACAGTGTTATAACCTTTTGAATGAATTCAAAAAAAGGTTTCAAGATTTAAAAACTAAAGAACTCGAATTATGAATATGCGAAACTCCTTTTGATGTGATGCCAGATGAAGACCCCCAATTCCTTGCAACTGGAGTTGATACATTTGCAATCAGACAACACCTTGAAATCTAGATATAATTAGAGTTTTATAAATCATATGTATCAGCTGAAAAATATCCACATTTGAGGAATCGTGCATTGAAAATTGCATCACTGTATTCTACTACATATCGATGTGAACAATTCTTTTCAAAATTGAATTTGGCCAAGAACCACCTGCGTGCTAAACTAACTGATGACAATCTAACAAATCAGTTAAGAGTTGCTACATCAGCAGTGCCACCTAATATTTCTGAACTTTCTAAATCAAAGGAATGGTAACCTTCTCATTAGAGTACTACTGATTCTTACACTTGAAATTTGCCGGGGGTACTAAAAAGGTTCCCCACCCCTGTGTTAGGTAATTAATACATTGCAATTTACACATGGTGCAATAATTCTTAATGCTAATAATATATACCGGTACCTACCTAAGCTTATATATAGGGGGCCCTAGTTAATTTTCAAAAGATTTTTATCCTAGTTTTGGTTCCAAACTCCCACTAAGTTCTTGAACTTGCTTTGGATTGAAGGAGTAAATAATCTTAACACCAGGCTTGATATTTGGTGTCATCATGATAGAAATCATATCACTTTGTTTTATCCAGCAAACATCCTCTTTCATCGGAAAATAATACTGAGTGGTAGATCCTGATGAGGTGAGGAAACCGATTTTATAATCACCATATTCTTCTGAAGTGTCTAAAATAATTCCAAACCAAACTTTATCGTATTTACAGGCAACATACTAGCCAATTTGATACTCATCTTTTTCAACTAGTTGACTATCTTTATCTGGTTCAGCCCCAGTACTTATTCTAAACAATTTACAATTATCAGAATCAGATGTCTGATAAGCTTGTATTAGGTTTTCTGACTCTGGTACAAACCTATGGAAACCCTGTGTACCTTTAACAGGTAAAGCTTCATTAAACCTACTAGAAAGATTGAATTTATCCACATGAACCTCCTCCTTTATAACATACAAACAAATAATTGAATTAAAGTGTTCAGTGCAACAATCATAGAAAGCTCTTGGTGTTAGAATATGACCAGTATCAGTACGTTACAAACTAGCCTTTGCTACAACTCTTTTAATAGTTCCTCCAATACTGCTGCGGTGGCTGAGTAGGCCATAGTCCCCAAGTATCTGTATTATCGAACCACCCAGCACCTTTTCACGTTTCTGGGTTTGGGATAGTCAAGAGACTGGGCAAAGATGTAATCTCCTCTGGTATCTAGGAATGCCTCTCTTGTCAGTGGTTTATTTCCAGGAGATTATTCAGGTCCGACTCGCATGTTAACTGTAAAGGGCTTCCCCCAGTTCAGATGTCTAAATCTGACTCTCCAATGAGTAGGAGAACCAACCACTCAGAGTCCAAGAAAGGGCTGGAATTCAAAGGTAGACCTAATAGAAGTAAACTACTCTGTTTGTTTTTCTCTTTATTATATCTGAAATAAACAATTATTCAGCGTGACAATATAAACATAACAAAAAGACTGGCAATGAATCACAATTAACAAAACCTCTGGGAAACCAATAACACTTAGTGAGATTTGGCAGAAAGGATAGAAAGCAAGTGGGAGACAAGTACCAGAAAATTCTCAAAAAAGCTTTGCTTATATCACTTTGAACTGCATAGTCATCTAATCTAAATCTTAGAAGGATTTTTACAAGGTCTGAAATAAGATTAGGCCCCTCTATGAGACAGTCATTCAAGCTATGCTTATTGCCATCTTTAAGACTACAGTTATACACAACTCTAAGTTTTGTTGTGGGTGCATCCTTTCTATAGACTCCTGTGTGAGTAAGATAATGGCAGTTGTCTTTTTTAAAGGGGTGATCTTTAACTTCTTCAATGAAGCCTTTTTCTAACTGGTCCTTGAAAACATCATCATACATTTTAATTCTATTGTCATTTTTTAATCTTTTCATCAAATTATAGAGATGACCTTTAGCTACCTTTAGATTATCATTTAATTTTGGACTATTGATCTTCCAAGGTAGTTCAATTGAATAATGGCCATTTTCATACATGATGGTATTTTCAAAATTTTCAACCATTAATTGATTTTCATCTGTATGATCACCATCTTGCACCCCCACTGACTCTAATAGCCAGAGCTGTTGTACACCTTTATCTATTTCTTCAGTTGTTAATGATTTATTTAATATTTCAGTATTTATGTCATTATTTGAGTTGTGTAAGACCTTGTCATAATAGGGCAAGTTTGTTAGTCATATATTTTTATTTTATATTTATCTATGTGTCCCAGTGGAGCTATACCCCAGTGAGTATCTAGAGCCATCCCATCTCCTATTCTGACTATGCCCTTCTGAATTAAGTGAATATAATCAGCTCCAATTAATATTTGAACATTATCTATTGTATCATCATTTAAATTTCTATCTGCAATTTTATATTGCTTTTTAAGTTGTTGTATTACTTATTTTAAATTTGGTATTTTAAATTTTTGTTGACCAACTTGTTCAATGACTACTGCTTCTATGTTTGTTGTTTTATTCTCTATGGGTATATCCAGATCTAAATTGACTGTACTATATTTTTCTTTCTGTTCATTTTCTTTGACAAATGATGTTATACACAATTCTTGTTAATTTTTATGAGTTTGTAGGCCTAATTGATTAACTAATGATTGATCTACAAATGTTTGTTGGGAACAAGAATCTATTAGACATCTTATAGGAGTTGTCCCACCTTTTTTATTTTTTAAATCCAAGGTTATTGTAGGTAGGAGTACACTAGAATTTTTATTGACATTATTTATTGATATACGGTATGTCCATTAAATATTTTTTCAGTTTTCTTTGGGTTTTGTTTATTTGAATTTTTAAATGAATCACAAAGACAAGAGACATGATTTAAACTTCCACAATTAACACATTTGAATCTTATTTTTGTTTTGCAGTCTTTGTTAGTATGTCCTGCAGCTGTGCATTTAGTACAAAGGTTTAACTGAGAACACCTATTTATCCGGGATTCTAAGTCTACATATTTAGTACATCGTGTGCTATTGTGATCATCAGCCGAACAAAATTTACAATTACGTACAAATTCTGTCGTAACATTAAAATTTTGTAGTGTAGGTGTTAGACCTATCACTTTTTGTTCTGATTTGTCTTTTTGTTGTTGTTGCGGTTGTGGCTTTGGTTTTGTTTGAATTTTCTTTGTTTGGTTTATTTGTGAATCAATCTTTGTTTGGTTTATTTGTGAATCAATCTTTGCTTGGTTTATTTGTAAATCAATCTTTGCTTGGTTTATTTGTGAATCAATCTTTGCTTGGTTTATTTGTGAATCAATCTTTGCTTGGTTTATTTGTGAATCAATCTTTGCTTGGTTTATTTGTGAATCAATCTTTGCTTGGTTTATTTGTGAATCAATCTTTGCTTGGTTTATTTGTGAATCAATCTTTGCTTGGTTTATTTGTGAATCAATCTTTGCTTGGTTTATTTGTGAATCAATCTTTGCTTGGTTTATTTGTGAATCAATCTTTGCTTGGTTTATTTGTGAATCAATCTTTGCTTGGTTTATTTGTGAATCAATCTTTGCTTGGTTTATTTGTGAATCAATCTTTGCTTGGTTTATTTGTGAATCAATCTTTGAAGATTTGTACATTGACAAAACATTTGGAAATTCATTCCTTATTTCACCAAGGGCAGGGTATGTATTTCCCATTATTCTTTGGAAAATATCCCTAATTTGGGTAGGTAAACAATCAAATATTATGGCTTGGATAAACCATGCTGATTTCTCTAGATCTATGTCATTATTTTGTAGATGACCTAACATGCATTCAATTTCACAATAGAAATTGTACAGATCCTGATGGTTATCCTTGGCTGGTTTTATATTTTTTAATTTTATTGCTAAATCATTTACTATTTCTTTTCTATTTAGGAAATTTCTTTCTAGTAATTTGAGAGCTATTTTATATGAACTGCCTATTGCCGGTAAGGCATCAACCAGTTTTAGGGCTGGGCCCTTTAAATAATTAAGCAGATAACTGAATTTGTCATCATCAGATATATAATCTTTGTTGCCAATTAAACTATCAAATTTTTCCAGAAAAGACTGAAATTTTGTTCGATCACCCTCAAATATTGGTACTTGTAATGTTGGTAACTTGGCTTTTAGTTGTTTATTGTCATCATCAGAAATGGATACATTTCTGAAGGCCTCAATCAAACTTTGATTTATAGCCTCTAAATTATTTGGTAGATTATCTAAAGCAGCATATAATTCATTTGAGAATCTATTTCAAAAATATTCTGTTCTTGTTCACACAAAAGTGCTGTATATGTTCTCTTCACCAACATTTAACCCATCAGTTTCTGTAACAATTTCCTCATCTATAATTATTATTTCCTGTTTAATTCTATTTAAACCACCCAAAATAGTATCATAATCCCTTTTATTTGGATTTTCTTTGCTATTAAAGCTAGTTAAAAGCCTGGTAATGACTCCCTTCCTTGCTGATCTCTTCCTTTTTAATGATTTAATCTTTGCCTCAATTGCTTCACA
This sequence comes from Bathynomus jamesi, assembly GCA_023014485.1. NCBI lineage: Eukaryota > Metazoa > Arthropoda > Malacostraca > Isopoda > Cirolanidae > Bathynomus > Bathynomus jamesi. The sequence continues at coordinate 111,773 of JAJOZX010008237.1, read as the reverse complement.
TTCAGCCATATTTTGTTTATTTTATTTTTCCAAAAATAAGTCCCTAAAATCCTAAAACCCTTTCAACTCTATAAATAAGCTTTATTTTGGTTAAATAGGCTAGGCTTCGGATTACCCTTATTCTAGAATTTTACCACATTTATGACCAAATGTAAGTTTTGAAGCATTTGAATTATTTCTTATTTTTATTTAAGTTTGGTTCATTTTAGTGAAGGTTAGGTTAAGTTTGGTTCATTTTAGTGAAGGTTAGGTTAAGTTTGGTTCGTTTTAGTGAAGGTTAGGTTAAGTTTGGTTCGTTTTAGTGAAGGTTAGGTTAAGTTTGGTTCGTTTTAGTGAAGGTTAGGTTAAGTTTGGTTCGTTTTAGTGAAGGTTAGGTTAAGTTTGGTTCGTTTTAGTGAAGGTTAGGTTGTTTGGTTCGTTTTAGTGAAGGTTAGGTTGTTTGGTTCATTTTAGTGAAGGTTAGGTTAAGTTTGGTTCATTTTAGTGAAGGTTAGGTTAAGTTTGGTTCGTTTTAGTGAAGGTTAGGTTAAGTTTGGTTCGTTTTAGTGAAGGTTAGGTTAAGTTTGGTTCGTTTTAGTGAAGGTTAGGTTAAGTTTGGTTCGTTTTAGTGAAGGTTAGGTTAAGTTTGGTTCGTTTTAGTGAAGGTTAGGTTAAGTTTGGTTCGTTTTAGTGAAGGTTAGGTTGTTTGGTTCTTTTAGTGAAGGTTAGGTTGTTTGGTTCTTTTAGTGAAGGTTAGGTTAAGTTTGGTTCTTTTAGTGAAGGTTAGGTTAAGTTTGGTTCTTTTAGTGAAGGTTAGGTTAAGTTTGGTTCTTTTAGTGAAGGTTAGGTTAAGTTTGGTTCTTTTAGTGAAGGTTAGGTTAAGTTTGGTTCATTTTAATGAAGGTTAGGTTAAGTTTGGTTCATTTTAATGAAGGTTAGGTTAAGTTTGGTTCATTTTAATGAAGGTTAGGTTTTTGGTTCATTTTAATGGTTAGGTTAAGTTTGGTTCATTTTAATGAAGGTTAGGTTAAGTTTGGTTCATTTTAATGAAGGTTAGGTTGTTTGGTTCATTTTAATGAAGGTTAGGTTGTTTGGTTCATTTTAATGAAGGTTAGGTTAAGTTTGGTTCATTTTAATGAAGGTTAGGTTAAGTTTGGTTCATTTTAATGAAGGTTAGGTTGTTTGGTTCATTTTAATGAAGGTTAGGTTAAGTTTGGTTCATTTTAATGAAGGTTAGGTTAAGTTTGGTTCATTTTAATGAAGGTTAGGTTAAGTTTGGTTCGTTTTAATGAAGGTTAGGTTAAGTTTGGTTCGTTTTAATGAAGGTTAGGTTAAGTTTGGTTCGTTTTAATGAAGGTTAGGTTGTTTGGTTCATTTTAATGAAGGTTAGGTTAAGTTTGGTTCGTTTTAATGAAGGTTAGGTTGTTTGGTTCGTTTTAATGAAGGTTAGGTTAAGTTTGGTTCTTTTTTATGAAGGTTAGGTTAAGTTTGGTTCTTTTTAATGAAGGTTAGGTTAAGTTTGGTTCGTTTTAATGAAGGTTAGGTTGTTTGGTTCGTTTTAATGAAGGTTAGGTTGTTTGGTTCATTTTAATGAAGGTTAGGTTAAGTTTGGTTCGTTTTAATGAAGGTTAGGTTGTTTGGTTCATTTTAATGAAGGTTAGGTTAAGTTTGGTTCATTTTAATGAAGGTTAGGTTAAGTTTGGTTCATTTTAATGAAGGTTAGGTTAAGTTTGGTTCATTTTAGTAAAGGTTAGGTTAAGTTTGGTTCATTTTAGTAAAGGTTAGGTTAAGTTTGGTTCATTTTAGTAAAGGTTAGGTTAAGTTTGGTTCATTTTAGTAAAGGTTAGGTTAAGTTTGGTTCATTTTAGTAAAGGTTAGGTTAAGTTTGGTTCATTTTAGTAAAGGTTAGGTTAAGTTTGGTTCGTTTTAGTGAAGGTTAGGTTAGGTTAAATTTGGTTCATTTTAGTGAAGGTTAGGTTAAATTTGGTTCATTTTAATGAAGGTTAGGTTAAGTTTGGTTCATTTTAATGAAGGTTAGGTTAAGTTTGGTTTGTTTTAGTGAAGGTTAGGTTGTTTGGTTCATTTTAATGAAGGTTAGGTTAAGTTTGATTTATTTTAGTGAAGGTTAGGTTAAGTTTGATTTATTTTAGTGAAGGTTAGGTTGTTTGGTTCATTTTAGTGAAGGTTAGGTTAGGTTGTTTGGTTCGTTTTAGTGAAGGTTAGGTTAGGTTGTTTGGTTCATTTTAGTGAAGGTTAGGTTAGGTTGTTTGGTTCGTTTTAGTGAAGGTTAGGTTAGGTTGTTTGGTTCGTTTTAGTGAAGGTTAGGTTAGGTTAAATTTGGTTCATTTTAGTGAAGGTTAGGTGGTATTTTTTTACAAGAGTACATTACAGGCTTTTGAGGAATTTTAGGTTAGGTTAGGTTATGTTAGGTCAAAAACCATCAGAAAAACATAGTTTTGATTTACAAAGCCTGTAATGTACACTTGTAAAAATTTACCAGTTAGGTAAGGTTAGGTTTGTTTTAGTGAAAGTTGCTAGGTTAACCTAACCTAACATATATACACCAGTCATTAGTACATATGATTTGATGAATTTTAGTGAAGGTTAGGTTATGTTCATTTTAGTGAAGGTTAGGTTATGTTCATTTTAGTGAAGGTTAGGTTATGTTCATTTTAGTGAAGGTTAGGTTATGTTCATTTTAGTGAAGGTTAGGTTATGTTCATTTTAGTGAAGGTTAGGTTATGTTCATTTTAGTGAAGAAAATTAGTTGATCTTGTGTATTTTTATGTGTTTTATTCATATTTCCTCATCATTTCCTGTACTTTCACTTTGAAATATGAATTTTTTAAAGAAAATTTAAATTGAAAAATTTTCATATTTTGAAGTGATTGCACAAGAAATGATGGTCAATTATGATTAGAGTACATAAAAACACACAAGATTAACTATATGATTTGATGAAGTTTAAAAAAACTAAACCTTGTGCTTTTAAAAAATAAGGGAAAATATAGATTTTTTGACATTTTCTGAGAAACACTGGTTAACACATCTTTTCTCTGGTATAGTTGCGCTTCTCAAACTGCAGTTCTTTCAAAGCCATGGCTGTGTGTGATAGGTGCAAATTACAGCACTTGCAATTAATTAAGAAAGTTCTGAATAATGATGCTGAAGTAATTGAAATATTCAGCAATCATAGTGTTCTTCCCCATAGTCAAAAGTGTCCAGTGTGTTGTAAGCCTATGTCATACAGGCTTGATAAAAAAGCTTTCGTCTGCTATCGGAAATTACGTAAAAAAAAAAATGGACGTACAGAATGCTGCCTATTTCGTGGAAGTATTTCTCTCTTTAAATCCATGTAGTTTGAGAATACCAAAATGCGTCCCAGTATAAATTTACTTTTTATAAACACATTCTTGCAAAAAATTTTTTAGTCAAAAGTACTGTGAAGATTTTTTTTTAGAATTGAATTCATAGACCATTGTGGACTGTAAATCATTTTGATCTGAAGTTTGTATCAACTGGCTTAATAATCAAGAACCAATTGGGGGTCCAGTTATTATTGTGGAGCAAATTTGGTAAATTTACTGTAAATACAATCGGGGATGTGAACTACAAGGTATGTGGGTTTTCAGTGGAATTGAGTGTGTTTCAAAGTAAAAATTTCTTTTAACCATTAGTGATCGGAGCAAAGAAACATTACTTCCACTTATACAATGCTTTATTTTGCCAGGGTCAATTGTCATTAGTGACTGCTGGAAGGCTTATAGCCAGCTCTCTGATCTAGGTTATGAACACCAAACTGTGAATCATTCCAATAATTTTGTCAATCCAGAGAGTGGCACACATACGCAGAATATAGAAAGACTTTGGGAAGATATAAAGGCATGGGTTTTGAGAGCTGGTAACAAAAAAAAAAATTACCAGCAGTACTTTGCACAATACCTATTTCAAGTAGAACACAAAGACCACAAGACTATCCTGCATTATTTTTTGCAAGAAATCGTGAAACTTTATCCACCACCATAATAAAAAGTTAGTTATTTTTCCATTGATTTAGTGAAGGTTAGGTTAGGTCATATTCATTTTAGTGAAGGTTAGGTTAGGTAGGTTTGGTTATGTTCATTTTAGTATAGAAAATTAGTTGATCTTGTGTGTTTTTACATGCTTTATTCATATTCCCTCATCATTTCCTGTGCTTTCACTTCAAAATATGAATTTTTTTTTTTTTTAAATTAAATTGAAAAATTTTCATACTTTGAAGAGATTGTATGAATAGACCACATAAAAACATACAAAATTAACTAATTTTCATATCTGAATTCGGAGGCTATGCATCTCCTAAATATTGACCTAACATTTTTATTGGCAAATTCATTATCCCACTTTACTGAGCCTAACAACTCCCTAAACTTACTATAGTCACTCTTTGAGAAGCAAGGAACTAGATAGTCATTGCTGACTGAATCCCAATTATAGAGCTAAACCAATTTTTTTTAAACATCTACAGTGAGCACATTTTCCCTACTTTATTTACTGGAAATCTAAGCCATTTCCTGAGCCAAATTTTAAATTCCAATTCGAGTCCTCTGATGGCCACTCCAAAATTCATGGTAAAATTTAGCCAAAAAGTGACTTACACCAACATATTTCCCAAATTTCCACTGGGGTGGGTTACCATCCTTTCTTTAGTTTTAAGGTTTCAAGCTTACGTGTTTTGATTTACTGTATCTAAATTGTATTACAGAGAACCTAAAGCTTCGTGATCTCTTCTTTGCTATTCCCACCTTCTTAAAAGTTTAACGGTAAGATAGCCTCAATAATTCGATTAAACTTTGCGACTTGGCCCAGCGTACGCGAGTTAGGTCCTTGTCACCTATGATCGTACATTTTGCTTCAGCCTACATTAAAATACACAACCATTAATATTAGCATGAGAATTCAGGTTTTGCATAACGTATAGGTCCTAATAACGCTCGATTTTTTCCTTAAAATACCTGATAATCCATCAAATATTGAGTGCGACATTTTCACATTATTTTTGTTGTGGTTGTTACTCCATACTTCTCTGACATTATATGAAACTTCAAAAGGATTACTAAACACTTCTTTTGAAAAGAATTGAACATTAATACTTAAAGTACATTCCAATTAAAAGACTCTACAAATTCATTTTCAATTAAACATTGTCTTCACAATAACTCAATTTACAGCTTTAAGTATTCAATTACATTTCCTTTCAATTTACTTTGCTGAGTACAATATTGTACTATATAGTAGGTAATTAAACACTATAAAAATATCTGAATCAGCAACATATCTACAATAAATATGAAATGGCAACTTATTTACTATTCTCACAAATTATGTAAATTGTATTATAAAGTACAGTCCTAACGAAATAAATCTAAATGAAAAAATTAGGAAAAAAATTATAATTCGATAAGAAAAATCATATCCTAATAGTCGTGATTCATCAAATTTATGAAGTTATTCATAAATCGAACAATATTTACAACACTTAGATGTGACGTCACCAAAGGGGTCGGGATTTAATTTTTCCTAAATGTTCGTTCAAAAATCAGATGTGTGCAAAGTGTTGATGTGTGGGGATAGTGCCATGTTTTCCTTGGATTCATCTTAACTTGGGTAGTCAATGTGCAATGTCTCGTAGGAAACAAAGTAACCCCAAATCGCTTAAAAGTGAGTGTTTGCATTTAAAACGTTTGAAGTACTTTTTTTCTTTTCTTCCGTGCAATCATTCTCTTATTTACATTGGAAACATTAACTGTGACCTTAGATAAGGAATTCAGAGTGCGATCCAGCATACTTTGATAAGCTATGCTAGATAACAAATGTATCAGATATATATATATATATATAGGTCAGAACGTCATTTTATGGTATCAAATGATTTTATCATTTAGGTTCGAATTTTTTTGTTATATATATATTATATATATATATATATATATATATATATATATGCTTTAGAGAAACGTTAAGTGGTCTTACCTGACCCAAAAATTAGCGCGCAACCATATATGTGATTTTGAAGATCAAACAACTCCATAATAAAAAGGATTAGAAGATGTATAGGCCTATTAGTTGGTCACTTGGGGGTAAATTTCTAACCCGCGAGGAAGAACGTAGCACGCCAAATGGACCAAATATCGTTTTAATCTCGCCCTATCATTATTAACTTGCACGAAAATATTAGGCCTACTATACACAGTATAGATTTAATTTAACAGAACCTTATAAATTTGAGATTAAACTGAGACAGGGCTGGTACATTAACCTAGGGTCTTAGGCTATGACCTGAATTTGACTGAGGTGTAGTATTTGTATCATAAAGTATCAAAATTTTGTATTGAAAATTGTATTTCTTTTTTATACACTTTATTCGATATTTTTTCCTTAATAAATTTTGAAAACGAAACACCTAGGCCTTTGTTTAAAACGATAGACTTAGGCGAAGCTTTGTATTGCGTTTTGCACATTGAAAGCGTGATGTGTTTTGGTATTAGATTTTGTGGGCAACCCACATGCCAGTTTTAAATTTTGGCATGTTGGCTTATGGATCATCCTTAATAAACTCAAATCAGGATGAAAAAATGTGAGGATGTTTAATATAAAACTATATAAATGCTAGGCCTAGACCTAGTTCAGTTGGTACATAATAAAGTTAGCGAACTATGTAGGCTATAATTTACATAGTTATGTAAATTTATACTCTCATATATTTTTGAGAAGTATTGTGAGCTGTTCGTATTATTTTGATTATTGGTACAGCATCATTCTTGATAATAATGATTACCGTTTTAAACATAGTCTGCCTGTAGGCCTACAACTCTGATCCTACATCTCGGATGATGTTTATATTCTTTCGGCTCTAGTCTCAGGAACTAGGGCCTACCCTATTTGTGGAGGACATCAGGTCACTTACATTCATACTGTCCTGTGAGTAAAGTTACATGCACAGACCGTGCATGGAACAAGGAACTCTTCTGGGAAAATTAAATCCACTATAGTCTGAATAAGTAATGGTAAATGACTTATTCGGACTATAGTGGATTTAATTTTCCCAGAAGAGTTCCTTGTTCCATGCACGGTCTGTGTTTAACATATATGTGTATATATTAATGCGCTTGGTGGTGTAATGGTTAGCGTCGCTAGCGATAAATTCATCGGCTCCGGGATCGAGACCCGGTGACTGCAGGCGGCGCGCAGCAAAACCCAGCTGTTCATCCTTCCACACAATAAAGTTGGTTGGTAGGTAAATGGGTACCCTTGTTAACTTAGTGGTTAAAACGCTGGGCTACTAGTGGGGCGTGGTTCGGATTCCACGTTAAACTGTAGGTCTAAGGTGGTGACAAACCTGACCATTGTCAGAATGAACAATTCGGGTGGTAGCTAAACCAAGGTAACCAAGGTGTGTGTATATATATATATATATATAAGCAAATGACCAAAAGATACTTTAGGGTGAGTTAGATAAAGTTAGATGCTGATAAACTGAATGTTATCGGCTGTCTGGCTCTGTTTGGCACTTTGGGTGCCAGTGCAATCATTCGGTGCAATCGTAAATTCAAAGGAAATGGTATTGCATAAGCTCGATGTTGAAAGGATAAATAACACTATTTTTTGGATGTCCCAGATTCACAAATAATTATTGCCCCCCCTTCGCGTATTATTTAAGGGTTCCTCCACTTAATGATAAGACTGAACCACTGTTATTCTGAAACCCTTAAAAAAAAAAAAAAAAAAAAAGGCCAGTCCATATAGTTAAAAAATGAGGGACACTTTTTCTTAAGTGCGATGAATACAAGTGATAAGGTGAAAAATAGAACTCTTCTTTAGTTACCCTTGAGCATTATAGAGAACTGTCTTATTATTTCATCATAATATACCTTAATTAAGCTTGTATACCAGCATGGGGCCATAAAGCTGCCAAAGCTACCCACGTTATTGTATAAAATAAAATGGGTATATTGGCAAGATGGCATTAGGAAAAGATCTATTTTAATATCGTACGAGTGTCTTTTACTGAAACAAATTTACAAATCTTATGATTAATGAAATTAAAAAAATACAATTAACTTTGTGTAAGATCAGAAGTAAATATATCATATTCTTTTATGTTGGTTTTGTATTTATGCGTAAAAGATTGAACCTACTTTGTGATTTTTTGTATTATAAATGGATTTCAACATTTTTTAAAAGTATTTTTCTTCGTATTCAAAAACCTCAAATTTAATTGACTGATTTATAATTTGAGAATTATGTGCTAAATGCATATTTAATCATTGTCTGTTTAAACAGCCGCCATTTTTTGTATCTTCAGTGTTATAGGCCAAATAAACTATTTTAGCCTAGGTTTCTATACAGATTAAAATGTCGTCCTGATTCACATAAATAAATTTCCAACTACTATATCAGTTTTAAAAAAGTATGGAAATAAACATTTGTAAATTAACATGTAGAATATACTTTAAATCAAAGTATTTTTAAGATACAAAATACAAATTAATTTAGTATTGAAATTAAATCTTACAAACCAGAGATTAATTACTTAAAATTGTTACAATTGTATAACACTCGCCAAATAGATTATAAGATTATTAGAATAGAATATATTATTAGCATAGAATATATTCTATTCGCGTAGAATTTGTCCCAAATGTATGGACATCGTATTCACAAGAGTGAATTAGCTGTGACGCTGCATTATTTCAAATTTTGCATAACAGGTGGCGCTGTAGGAAAAAAAAAATATTGCTTGCGTAATGGCTAACATTTTTTTTTTTTTAAATATATAATTTATGCCCTTATTTCGTTATATAAAAGTAGTCTTTGATTATTGTACTGGTAAGACTTCACTCATTTACAAAGTATAAAATAATAGACACTGGAAATAGTTTGAAATTTTTTTGAATTATGTAAGTGACACCGGATATATTCATTGCAAGGTAAGAAATAAGGTTCACCTAATAATAATAATAATTATTTTTAGACCCCTTTTTCATTTGTAATATTTATAGTGTTACACGTAACAATTATTACGCCTTAAAAGTATTCAAATGATACTTATGCCATAAAAATATTTTTTTAATAAATCATTGTTGCATTCATCAGAGCGTATAAAATTACCTAAACAATAAATTTAACACCCCCCTCCCCCCCAACCCCCAAAATAGTGTGGTTGATTCAAGATCAGCAAAATACACGCACTTAATTTTCTAAAACCAGACGCGTGATATGGAGGCTAAACTTAAAATTACGATAACATCAGCTAGTATATAGACCAGTGGAACTGACCTCATATATATATATATATATATATATATATATATTCACAGTTAATATATTTATATAACGGTTAATAATGAGTGGTAAGGAGAACCAGAAATTGACACAGAGCTCAGGCCAGCTAATGCGACCCATTGCTCCAACTCCTGGATTATTATATATATATATATATATATATATATATATATATATATATATATATATATATTATTAATGATGATAATGACTGTGGTTCAAACACCGACCACGGTGTCTTCACTTCCCTAATCGCAAAATTGTTATCCACTGACCAACGTACGACGAAGGAAAAAGGAAACACAGAATGGTGCTCAAGCGCTTTCGTCTAATGACATCCTCAGGATGGGCAACGTGACTCGTTGCCCACGTTGGGCTTCCATCATGAAAAAGAAAAAAACTATAGTATTTGTCATTTACCATTACTTATTCGGACTATAGTGGATTTAATTTTCCTAGAAGAGTTCCTTGTTCCATGTACGGCCTGTGTGTATCACAAAAGTTTCTCAGGGGACCATTCTGAGTTGTATTATATATATATATATATATATATATATATATATATATATATATATATATATATATCGTGGCCGAACCGGTATGGAGGATTTTATGATAAACTAAATTTCAAGCATCGTCGCTTGTATAATGACACTTTTATTCCTAGTATTTCTAGTTCTTATTTCTAGTGTATATCTTTAAGGAATTTTATTACTACACACTCTTACTTTAATGCACTTAAACCTCCATTTATTTGAACAGTTTCAGAAAAATTTAGATACATCCTCTCTCTCTCTCTCTCGTACATATATATATATATATATATATATATATATATATATATATATATATATATATATACAGAGGGACGGAGACAGGGGGCTACAGGGACTTCATCGCCCCCCTCCCCCCAAAATAAAATCATAGGTTTGATATTTGTATGCATTTTTGAAATTATAATTAAGTACTCCATGCCAAGTATCCTCACCACATGTTTAATACATTTATAAATGTGTTTTTACTAATTTACAGACTATATATATATATATATATATATATATATATATATATATATATATATATATATATATATATATATATATATATATATATATATATAAGCTTTCCTTCTTACTTATGAATTATGTTGCTAGTTCCCAAAAATAAGTAACTATAGCTAAATAAATTTTGTAGGATCTTTTCCAACTTTTTTGTTTTGTTTTGAGATTTGGAGTCCACCTTGTTTTGTGAATTTATGGTCCGTACAGATAACCGATTTTCTCTGATATCTGCATACATCTCCGTAGCTATATACCATATCTGTAGATAATATCTAGGATAATACACACACACACACACACACACACGCACTATATGCGCCTCAGTGGTGTAGTGGTTAGCATCGTTGACTACAAATACATCGGCCCCGGGATCGAGGCCGGGTGACTGCAGGCGGCGCGCAGCAAAACCCAGATGGTCATCCTTCCACACAATAAAAATTGGTTGGTAGATGAATAGGTACCCCGCCACTACCCCGGGTAACTTAGTGGTTAAAACTCTGGGCTTCTGATCGGAAGTGGTGAGATCGAGTCCAGGCGAGGAATTTGTAATTTTTGACTGCCTCGTGGTGAGGCTTGGTTCAGATTCCACGTTAAACTAGCTCTAAGATGGAGTGATACGTTTCACCTTCGTCAGAATGAACAATTCGGGCGGAAGCTAAACCAAAGTTACCAAGGTGTATAATATATACATATATGAAAATTATTTCACGAAAGTGACACGTGAAAAATATTTATGATGAATAAAACCACGAAGGGAAAAGAAACACAAAGTGGTGCTCAAGCGCTTTCGTCTAATGACGAGGATGTCATTAGACGAAAGCGCTTGAGCACCACTTTGTGTTTCTTTTTCCTTCGTGGTTTTATTCATCATATATATGTATATATGTTACGCCCAAACATCGAAATCGCTCAGTGAGCGAAAAAAACAGCCACAACGCGTTGTGGATGCACCTAAGTGACCACACACACCGATGTTAGATATTTTTTCGCTTCATGGCCGTTCTCAAACAACTACAACGCGTTGTGGACGATTCGGATATGACCACAACGCGTTGTGGACGATTTGAAAATTATTGAATGCCCGGTTAGGTTAATTGAATGCCTGGTTAGGTCAACTGTACGCCCTTGACGATTGATTAGGTGAAGTCGTGATATTTTCGTTAGTTGTAACGAAAATATCACGGCTTAACCTAACCAATCGTCAAAGGCGTACAATTAACCTAACCGGGCATTCAGTTGTCCTAACCAGTTGGTTAATTTTAACATTTCCGTCTCATTTTAAAGTTGCTTAAAATTAATCGAAACCTACGGGAAAATTATAGTAATTTTTTTAAAGGACTTTATCTTTTTTTCTAGCATAACTGCTTAACTTTGCTTTTTAATCGGTGAATACGTCGATAAATATACGTCATGTTTAAATAGAGTTTGATGAAAGACATCGGTGTGTGGTCGTTTCAAATCGTCCACAACGCGTTGCGGTTGGTTGTCTGAGAACGGCCATGAAGCGAAAAAATATCTAACATCGGTGTGTGGTCACTTAGGTGCATCCACAATGCGTTGTGGCTGTTTTTTTCGCTCACTGAGCGATTTCGATGTTTAGGCGTAACATATATATATATATATATATATATATATATATATATATATATGCTACAACTCAGGATGGTCCCCTGAGAAACTTTTGTGTTACACACAGACCATGCATGGACGTGAGCTTCCATCATTAAAAAGAAAAACTATGGTATTTGTCATTTACCATTATTTATTTGAACTACAGTGGATTTAATTTTCCCAGAAAAGTTGCTTGTTCCATGCGCGGTCTGTGTGTAACATTATATATATATATATATATATATACAGGGCGTCCCAAAAAAATGTATACACACTTTAACAGCTGATAGCTCAATTGATGTTTCTTTCTTTCCAAGTTAAACCCATTAGAATTAATAATGGCAGTCAGACTAAGCTTTGAACAAAGGAAATTCATTCTAAAATGCTACTGGAAGTGTGAAAACGCAGTTGAAGTGCAAAGACAGTTTAGGAGGGAGTTTCAAACAGATCCACCAACGCGACTTACCATCACTCGAATTAGAGACAAGTTTGAAGCCGATGGAACTGTTCAGAATGTCCACAAGAAGTGTTCCGGAAGACCACGGACATCGACAAGCCCCACAAAGCAAGAAAGAGTACTGGAAACGTATCACCAAAGTCCAAGAAAATCTGTGCGGCAAGCGAGTCGTGAGGTAGGAATTTCAGAATAGTCTGTCCAACGCATTTTGAAGCGCTGTCAATGGAAAAGTTACATTCCAAGATTAGTCCATGCTATTAATGAAGATGATCCGGACCGAAGAGTGGAGTATTGCGAGTGGTACTTGGCACGATGTGGATGTGGATTGGACGAAGGGGTTTCGTAGAATACCCTCCGCGTTCACCAGACCTCACACCACTAGACTTTTTTTTATGGGGATACTTAAAAGACAAAGTCTACGCTATAAAACCTGCAACAGTCGCTGAATTGAGAGCAGCCATTGAACGAGAATGCACACAAATACCAAACGAAATGTTTCGTGATGTTTGCGATTCCATTGCTTCGCGTTATCAGCAGTGCCTGGACCAGAACGGACGTCAGTTTGAAAACAGGCGTTGACAAAACAATTAAATAATGTCTGTAGATTCTATTACATTTTGAAAATGAAATGTATTTTAATAAACACTGCCTTTATAAGTATTTAAAGTGTGTATACATTTTTTTGGGACGCCCTGTATATATATATATGTATATATATATTAGCATATTACCTACTTAATTGGGTTTGAATTAGGGCATGGTTAATTAATAATTTTTAGGAAAAAGTGATGAATGATTAAATTTTCTAATTAATCAATGATTAACTGATTAAAAATTAAATCCTTGTGAAAAGAGTAAGAAAGAGCCTTATTGTTTCTGTTGAGTGAGGTAAGACCGAAGAAAACAGTTTGCTCAAACATTTAGTTTGTTTTAGTTCAAGAAATCAGACATGGGCGGATTAGCCAAATTCAAATGATACATTACAAAATTTAAGGTAAAATGATGCTGAAATTATGAGGAAAATTAATCATTTCCTAAAAATATTTTTTGATTAATTAAGGATTAAATTCGAAACAATGATTAACTGATTAATCAGAACCATGCCCTAGTTTGAATTACTGTTCAGGATCGGCCTGTGTTCGACTTCTCTTCAGCATCTCTCTCATTACAGTGTGTTTTTGTTTCATTTCTAAAGTGTGACACACACCACTCGAGCATTTTCCACGCGTTTATTATTATGTACCGCTCGCGTCTTCTTTCCCAGTAGTTTCAAGGATTGTGGTCGAGACCAGTAGTCTTCATTGCTCATTTCTTGTATCTTAGAAGTAAAAGTCCTTCGTATAACTTCAGTGTTTGCAATGTCTCGTTTTCTGTATGTAATTGTGAGTACTGAGCAATACTTAATTATTGGTAGGACTAAATTGTTCCTTACCTTTAGCATGATAATGCTTTTTTGCTGTAAAAGGTCTTCCAGATAATCCCCATTATTTTCTATATAGCTATTATAATTTTAATGTTATAATGTTCTCTGAATTCTGCATCCAAAGATATTATTATTACTCAAAGATCCCCGACTTGTGGTGTTATCTGTTTGTCTTACAGTGTTTTGTACCCTTTATTCTGTTGTTCCTTGTGGTTACCATATCTTATGATCTGGAATTTTTCTTCGTTGAATTTTATCGCTTTTTCCAGTAATTACTATTTTCTTAGGTTTGTGTACTATAATCCCATGATCGCATTTATCGAAAGCTTTAACCAAATCGGTATATATGTATACATCTTTGTTTTGACTTCGACACAATGTTTCCAGTATATTTTTTTTCATTGTAATCTGATAACTGTGATAGGCATGATCTTCCAGCCCTGAAACCATGTTGGTTCGGGTTGAATAATTTATTTTCTTGTAGGTAGTAGGCAATTTTGTCTCTATATGTTCAAAGCACTTTATAAGGTAGGAGGCGAGAGCTACTGCCGATAGTTCTTTGGTATTGCTCTGTTGCCGCCTCACCGGTTACCTGTTATCGGAGCAATGTTCGCGTTCTTTTATGGGAATGAGATTTGTTCAGTGTCGGGTGATTTTCTCCATAGTAAGTATAGTGGTTATACTCTTTGCGTTGCTTCAGAAACCTGGTACCCATGTGTCTGGCCCTGGTGCTAAATTTTCTCGTATTTGTGAAAGAGTACAGGTCTCTAAACCGTGGCTCGCGGCAACATGTTGCTCGCTGAGTCGTATGAAGTGCCTCACGGGAGTTCAGTAGTAATAATAATAAATAATTGCAAAATATTTGAATGACATCGCAATTTTGTGCAAACTATTTCAACGACTGTGTGAGAATTGCGGTGACTCACTACGCTCTGGACTTTCAGAAATTGTCAGGTAATAAGCAGTGCAAGATTTTCCAGTAGAGGTAGGCCTATTTACAGGTTTATGTATATTCGGTAGATATTGCTATTTCAAAATATCGATATAGCTCGTCACATATTTTGAACTTTTGCAGTGGTTCATGACCGAAGAATTGTTGGGGATCACTATGATACAGCTTTAATTGTATCTTCTTCCGAGAAATCAAACTTCATTAATAGATTCGTGTCCGTACCTGTTCCTCAGATTTATATTTATGTCAAATAATTCATTTGAGTTTCTTACTTTTTCTCAAACTTGGCAGTGCTGAACACTGAGTTGAATTATTTCTTAAGCAGTTTGCTCATTTATTCTGAATCATTTGTTTTATTCGTTTACTCCACCTTTTAACGGACCAACACTTTCTTTAAATTTCATTTTTCTTTCCGCGAAGATGTAGAAATGTTGAGTTAATTTTTTTTTTTTTTTTTTTCTCATTTCTCTTACGGATAAATGTTTGTTTTAGGTCCAATTGTATTTCGCGTAGTTATATTCTAGCTTTGAGGCTTCTTTCATCCGCTTTACATCCGTGGATATTTTTTACCATTTGTTTCCGCTGTTTAATTAATGTACTGATTTTTCTATCGAGTTTTTCCTATATTTTCTTTCTCGTCTCTTCGGAAGGTGTTTCATCAATATTACTATGGGTTTAGTTTCGTCTTTTACTATACTTAATAAATATATATACACGGTGAACCAAAAGTAGGTGGACAGTAGGTTGAATACGGTTTGTGTTATATTATATTATAACTATGGTGTTCATTATAACTATGGTGTTTGTGTTATATTATATTAAATATTATAACTAAATTTATTTAAATTTTATTTTGTATTATAGTATACAAAAAAATTAAATATGTATTCTCAAAATAAACGTTATCATTTACTGTCCACCTACATTTGGTTCACCCTATATATATATATATATATATATATATATTTTTTTTGGCGAAGTAACAATTTCCAGTTTATTTTCTTTAATTCTACATTTATACATGCTTAATCCACTTTCCTTGAATTCATATTTAGTTTTTCAAATATTCCTTCTATCGCCCCAGGATGAGTTTTAGATCGTCTGATTCCTAACATTATTTGTATGTCGATTATAAGGGTATATGATCAGAAAAATTTGTTTGCGTTACACTTTTATTTATCACCCTGTAATTGTTATTTGTCAAAATTAAATCCACCATGACGCTCTTGCTTCGAGTCGCTTCACAAATTTGCTGGGGTAAGTATGTAATTTTACATAATTTGTTATAACAATATTGCCCGAGTTCTGTCGTCTTTCGTAATGTTGCCGTAGGATGTAGGATTTGTGAACATAAATAACTTCATCATTTTTCGTACATGTTATGAACGGAAAGTTAAAATCCCCGCAAATTCTCTCTCTCTCTCTCTCTCTCTCTCTCTCTCTCTCTCTCTCTCTCTCTCTCTCTCTCTCTCTCTCTCTCTCTCTAATATATATGTGTGTGTGATTATACTTCGTATTGAAATAAACTTAGGGGTATCACAAGTCTCACCGCCTTTACTCACCGAGCCATCTAGACCTTTGCTTCTTTGACATCGTACTTGGTATACGTATAAAAAGAAGGCTTTGTTATATTTATCTACTGACTTTGTTTAGATGATTTATTATTATTATTATTATTATTATTATTATTATTATTATTATTATTATTATTATTATTATTTCCTGCCCGGTGATGCGAAAGGCGGTATGATATTTTTTCCTTAAATCATTTGTACCCAGAGGTGTTGTGGTATAATTGGGTAGAGATGGGTAAGATTGTTAATTTGTAAGGCCCTTTCTATTATATATACTGGAAATTTATACGGTATTCATCTTCCAAAAATGTAAAGCTTAAAATGTCAGATATTACGTTCTTTCTTTCGGTGTGGGTGTGTATGAAAGGGCTGTTAATACGTAGAGAATCTTTTACAAAAAAATAAATATGTAAAGTTGCGTTTGCGCGCATGCGCAGTAATACTAAAACAGTATATAGCCAAAGTATTTTAAATATTGGATGATCGACAGGAAGCCTTTTGTAGAAAGAGATTCTCTCCAAAATCTGAGTTAGGTCCGACGTTGGAGAGGCGAGAATTTATATCTGTGTTAATATAGTTAAATTTAACTGTTGTGATTACGTTGACTATAGACTTAAGTAGAGTTATATAAAGTTTGGTTAAGTTAGATTAGATAGAAAGAATTTGGTTAGGTTAAGTGATTTTATTTTGTCTTCTTCGGGTTGATGAAGCGGAAATAAATTCACCAAATAAATTATTTTAATTTTAGACGTTATTATTAATATATATATATATATATATATATATATATATGTGTGTGTGTGTGTGTGTGTGTGTGTTGTGTTTTAAATAAAAATTAATACTGATGCTCTTATCATCTTAACTTTGAGGGAGGGGAGATCAGATATTACTCACGATCTTGTTCAAGGAAAAGTCATTTTTGCCCGTAACTTTACAATTAAAATTTATTTATTTTTAATATTTTAATAATAAAAATAGTGTGGGAAAATAAACGTAATATCAGTGCGATCAATCAAATAATATACGCAAATTATATTGCGTATATCGTATCTATATTGCGTATATATATTTTGTATAAACAGAATTGGTACTTGTAAGAAAAATGTTTTGGTAAGATGCGTCAAATTGTCAAGCTGTCGAAAAATTTTTTTTTTGAGTGTGTTTGGACGACGATACAATGATTTAACTTAACTTGTTTTTAACCTAACCTACATTTCCAAAAGCAACTAGTGAAAGTATCTTGGGGGATAAAATGTGACAAATCTATCCGGACAAAAATTGAAACAAAAACTTTTGATTCACTTTTTTTCTTGTCCCATAGTGTTAAAATGTAAAATATTTTGGAGCTATTGAAGAATAGGGACTCCAGCCTTCTTTAGTTAGGCTTATAAGGCTAACTAACGAAAATATCACGACCTAACCTAACCAATCGTTAGGTTAACTATACGCCCTTGACGATTGGTTAGGTTAGGTCACGATATTTTCGTTAGTTAGCCTTATAAAGCTAACTGAAGAAGGCTGGGGTCCCTGTTCTTCAATAGCTCCAATATTTCCGTATGAAAAGAACTTATGACATTGTAGATATTGTAAGTTCTTGGTCCATTTTGTGTAGAGCAAGTGTGAAGTGATATTTGTGGTTAGAACGGGTGCATTTTTATTGCATCTTACATTCTTGCTCCTGATGAATCATGTATCCGGACCTATAAAAAACCGTGAGCATCTGCGATGCAAAAATAATGACAGGCGCACGTAACAGGATAGCGGATATCTTTCCACTTATTTCAATATGATAAAACAAAGCATTATTACTTCAATTAGTGATAAACCACGTTAGTACGTTGACCCCCTATGTACTTGGCAATGATGCTGCGAGCTGCTCTCACCCTGAATGGGTGTATGGGTCTGCTTGATCCGCAAGCAACCGTGTCTTAACCGAAAGTATATGAAAATAGGCCTATCACACTAAAGTCGGAAGATATCTCGCCTCTAAAATACTAATTTCTGGAGGGGCATGAACTGGAGAATGGGCATGTGTACAAACGATTTATGGCACGCACTTTGACCATTTAATGAATTAAAACCAGGTCCCTTTTATGCCCCAGGCAGTCGAATATTGTGGCTATAAATATCACGAAATGAAGTTGTATTACTGAGAGTAATGAATCATACCCCGTACCCACATATACGTTGCTTTTCCTTTCCTGATAATGATACCCAGATATCATATTACGATTGAGGTATATTAAGAACAATTACCCGTAAAGTTCGATAAAAGCTCCATGCCCACACACACACACACTATATATATATATATATATATATATATATACACGGTGAACCAAAAGTAGGTGGACAGTAGGTTGAATACGGTTTGTGTTATATTATATTATAACTATGGTGTTCATTATAACTATGGTGTTTGTGTTATATTATATTAAATATTGTAACTAAATTTATTTAAATTTTATTTTGTATTATAGTATACACAAAAATTAAATATGTATTCTCAAAATAAACGTTATCATTTACTGTCCACCTACATTTGGTTCACCCTAATATATATATATATATATATATATTATATATATATATATATATATATATATATATATTGTGTGTGTTATACTCAGTTATATGTACACAAAAGTACACATATACATACACCCCACCAATAAAATTTGCACATGTAATTTCCAGGAGCATAAACTAGTTTGGTCAGCTCGAAAAACTTACTAAATAAAGTTGACTAAAATGATTGCCAGAGGTATGATACAAATTAAGGGTGTACAAACATAGATGAAATTATCTTGGGGAGGGGAAAAAAAAAAGGGAATTTTGATTTGATTATAAAAATTAAAAAAAAAAAGGTTTTTACCAGGGTGGGAATTCATTTATATACATAGTATAATACATATAACGAACTAAACTAATAAATAATATAATACTACTAATAAAGCTAATATAATGATATAGCTATAACTAATATAATAGTGTTTCAGTTATTATATATATATATATATATAAATAAATAAATAAATAAATAATATTCCGCTCTTCAATTTTTGTCAGACCTGGTTTGTATTATTATTATATGCATATGTAAATAATTTCAATAGATCTTATTATATATGCATGCGCGAAGTGGTAATAACCTGACAGGAACAGGTTCTCAAGACTAGAAAAATTATATATATATATATAAAGGTGTCCGAGGAGTTTCTGTCCAATAGAAATTGCATGAACATTCTTTGAATTAAGTGGGAACCATTTTTTTACAGTTATAATTTGGTTTTAGAAGGAAGTAAATGTATTTGAAATCGGATTAAGAGTTTGAACGCATTTCTCACCGGGTATAGAGTCTTCTCGGACACACTCGCACGCACGTATATATATTTATATTACCATGACATTTATCATCGTTACCATGGTAACCAGGCTGCAGGCACCATATATTGTTTACCATGCATACAGCTCTCCACCAAATCCAATACATTTATCATTAGAGCGCGTCTATTGAATTTCCCAAATACTGTATATCTTAACAAACCCCCGACAATTGGTAATAATAACATTGCTGAAAAGAGGTGTGTGTGTGGGGGGGGGGGGGGGGAGTTGTATGAACGGGAATGGGGGGTGTGGGGGGGGTTGTGGGTTTGTTTTAACCCCTCCAGTTTTAAAAATAATAATACGGAGCCGGGTTGCGATAAGGAAGCCGAATAATCAGAACGCCGAAACACAGCAAGCCTGCTGTATGTTGATAAAAACTTCCGATAACAGCTGGAATAAATTAGTTTAAAAAAACTAGATAAACTAACTATTAATTTTGCAATTTAATTTCGAACGCGATAAGTAATATATATATATATATATATATATATATATATATATATAGATATAGTTTTGTGTGTGTGTGTAGATATACTCTTTAAACCAGTTTTCTATAGAAAGGATGACGTAATAAGGTTAATAATTTATAGTAATATCTCGATTCTGTGTGTGTGTGTGTGTATGTATGTGTGTGAGAAATGGTTTAAGGCTTTGAGGATGGTTAAAATCGGAGGGCCTACTGTAAATTTACAGTTTGATAGACCGTTCACCCTTCTCCATAGTAGAATTTCACTCCTGTATCGAACAGTATTTGTATCTGTATTTTATCTAAATATAATTGTATTAATGGGATGAATTTCACAATTAAACACGTGAAATGAATGAATGATGCAAACTCACAAGGAAAAAGAAAAATGATTCCAAGGCCTTTCGTGTACTCAGAAGTACACCTCGTCAGGGAATGAAGGGAGAAAGCGAGATGACAAAAATATATACAAACGGGACACAAAAACAAAATGATTTAGCACATGATTAATAAGAGTTAATTAGAGGCAAAAGGTATTTTAACAGGATATTGTCAATTTTATACATTCCCGCACTGTTATTGAAATTATTTTTAAAATGGATAAATGCACATTCTAGAACATTCCTTTCAATTATAGCTCTGTTTTTAATGAGCTCTTTAGAACTATCCCACTTGATACTATGATTACATCTATACATATGGTTAAACAATGCATATTTATGCTGTTTTACCCTAATGTCTAACGGTTTACCTATATATATAATATATATATACTGAGTTACATTGTGTACATCCGATCGAATACACACAACCAACCACATTATCAGGGCTATTCTTTTTATACTTAAAGACTACATTGATACCAATTGCTTTAAGTAAAGTCGGAAGATATTGAAAATTAACATAAGGTAGGCTAAGGATATTTTTGCGCTCAAATTCCTTTACAGTTACACTATTATAATACCTATTCTTGGCTTTCCTTAGGCAGTTATCTAAAAATGAAATATGGTATCAATATTCATGATATTGCATAACTCGGAATCTAAAAATGCAGGACTGACAACTCTCAATGCTCTGAGAAACATAGCAGAGAAAATAGAAGATTTAATCGAGGGATGATGATCAGAATAAAAATGCACAAAAGAATTATTATTAGTAGACTTACGATAAACGTCAAATTTGAACTGATTAAAGCATCTCCGAATTTTTAGGTCCAGAAAAGATAAGCTTCTATCATTTTCTTTTTCAACCGTGAACTTAATAGATGGGACTAAATTCTTGAGCCTACCAAGAAATAAGTCAACATCCAAATTATTAGGTGAAAGGCATGAAATATCATCTATATACCTGTACCAAACAAGGTTAAAATTAACAATAATAGGCAAAATTCTGCTTTCAAAAAATTCCATACATCTCCCATCGTCAATCCAAACGACATAGCATAAAACTTATTTTCAAACTGAAATTTACAATCTTTGACGTAATTGGTATCAATGTTGTAGTCTTTAAGTATAATAATACTGTTAAATCACGCCTAATAAAGAATAGCCCGGATAATGTGGTTGGTTGTGTGTATTCGATCGGATGTACACAATATAACTCGGTATTATAGGCTAAACGGGTAAAACGTTAGATATTAGGGTAAAACAGCATAAATATGTGTGTAGAACAGCAAATAATTCTAATGCATTGTTTAACCATATGTATAAATGTAATCATAGTATCAAGTGGGATAGTTCTAAAGCGCTCGTTAAAAACAGTTATAATTGAAAGGAATATTCTAGAATGTGCATTTATCCATTTTGAAAATAATTTCAATAACAGTGCGGGAATGTATAAAATTGACAATATCCTGTTAAAAAATACCTTTTGCCTCGAATTAACTCTTGTTAATCATGTGCTAATCTTTTTGTTTTTCTGTCCCGTTGTATATATTTTTGTCATCTCGCTTTCTCCCTTCATTCCCTGACGAGGTGTACTTCTGAGTACACGAAAGGTCTTGGAATCATTTTTGTTTTTCCTTGTGGGTTTGCATCATAAATTGTATTAATATGAGAGAATGAAAATTGAATATGACTTCCTTTGTATCATAACATAATTTAAGTTAGGCTCCTCCGTCTCGTTGTATTGGCTTCCATCTTCGACTGCAGCTAAACCAAAATTAAGCCTAGGTGATTATACTGTGGCTTGAACCTAGCCTAAGCTTATATGAAGTCAGTCGAAAATTTAGTTGATTCTGCATGAATAGTACAAAATAGTAACCGAATGAGGTCTGAAAATGTTTGTTACTTTTACAGAAGTCTTGGACATCTCTCTCTATTCGATCTTGTTGGGTTAGAGATCATGAATCGTCCAATCAGGGACCATGTTTCATTTCTTCCAAATACCATTTTGTTATAGTGTTAATTTATACAGTAACATAAATAAATTTGTATAATTAGACCCTTAAATTTGTTTAAAACGTTAACAAATAGACTAAGATAAGCTTAGGCCTATTCTTAGCCTATTCTTTGGCTGAGCACTGCCCGCACCGTGTAAACCTTGGCTAGCTTAAGTAATTAAGGTTGAAATATATATATATATTTATTTATTTTACATAAGAAATTTGCCACAGGGATATGTTTTATACATAATTCAAACCCAAAATGGTTTCCAATACACTGAACTGTGATTGGTGCTTCGATTCTACTATTTTTGTATTATTTCTGTAGGATATTTATAAATTTGAAGCACTTTCAGCCACTCTATTTTAATTGTAAACAAAAAAGGGTTTCATTTTTTATTATTGTACACTTATCGACCTGATATACGAGTATCATTTAGGTTTCAAAATGTCTGTACATAGATGTACAGTTTTTTAAAATTTTAGATTGTGAGGTTATTGGTATTGTTCTTATCCCGAGTTGTATTTTCTAAAGTTTAAACCGAAAAAAGTTATTTATTTATTTTAGGGTCTGAAACTCTCGTGTGTGTATATATATATTGTCAGCGTGTTTAAGAAACGCTTTGTCTGTAAAAATGTAAGATTAATCTTCAACATTATTATGAGGCTTATGTAGCATATAGTGACACCGCTTCCCGTTAGGGTTGATAAAGTTAAGCGACCTTGTGTCTTTTTAATAATTGGATAGTGGGGGGAGGGGGCCGTCCTCCGCGTTCAGATGATGTAATGACCTTTAGATAGATAGTTCGAATCGCGTAAAGCTATAGATCACCATCTTTTGCATAACGTTTGCCATTACAAAGAAGATTAAACAGCCCCCAAACATTATCATTAGTAGCGTATAGACCGTGTAAAAATCCTTTGTCATTTTTGTTGTTTTGGTTTCAATTGAAATAGGCCTACGGACTATATTATTATTATTATTTAATATGCAAAGTGTTGTTATTTTTTTGCTTTGGTTACAGGTCTTTGGTGAAGTTAATGATGGGCCAAAAAACTTGCCTGGTTGGTTGGTTAGTTGTATGGAGTATGCAGACTTTTTTATTAATATGGACACTAAACAGTTTGGACCTATTCCCCATTCTGTTGACGACCTAACCTAACTTAATTTAACTCGCAATATACTCGTCGATCAGATATTGTAAGGCCGAATAATTTCACCCGCATGCCATTGAGGCTGGTTTGAGTTGTTGATATACCCGTACGTAATTCTGGGCAAGGGCATATTTTTCCATTAAAACACAGGGTATACAGGGTTGACAAAAGTAAATGGACACCGGGTTTTTTCTATAGTTTTTGATTTGATAATAAAAGCCAATAAATAATAACGGATTTATCGAATGAATATATTTGTGTTGTTGTTGCTTTCCCCTTTTCCATTAACTAAAATTGACACGTTCTGTCATTCCATTGATGAGCTTCCCCATTTGTTTCTGAGGGGCGATCATCATGGTGTCTATTTACTTTTGTGAACCCTCTGTACATATTCAGATTATTTTCGTAGGAAAATGGACAGTTTCTCCGTTTTTGCAAATTCTTGTTTTAATAATTTTATTTTCGAGTAACCCTTTTTATGTTTATGTTTACAGGTTAATCTCTTAGTTAATTTAACCGAAGTACAGTTTAGGAAATAAGTTCGCCTAGGAACGTGTAACATTTCCAGTTTAAAATTTCGTAACTCGACGATGACAAAATAGAAAATGTATAATTTGATCACTAACTAATTAAATTCGATAATCTTATTTATTAATAATGAAATAAATTCTATTTACGCAATAATCCATTTATTTTAGGAAATTTTAATTATATTACATTTAAAATTGTCAAAATAACTTTATTTCCATTTTTATACATTCGTACTTTGACCTAACCTAACCTAATATCTTAAAATGGAGTATATAGTTCAAACCAAAATTTGTAGTGGGAAAAAGCTTCACCATATCTGCGTTTCTGTGGAAGCACATTGTATACTAAGACCGCCTTCGTAAATCTGTCTTTCGCGTGGACAAGGATGGCTATCATTCTTTTGAATCTCCTTTTTCACTATTTGAATTTAGTATAAGACACTTAATGCAAGGATCCAGCGAGGATTCTATATAAGACCACACACGCCAATATCGCCATTCAAAACTTTTGACCGGTGACCACCAAGGAAGATGACTGTAGCCTCTGTCATTTTATCACCATTAAATAAATATTAGGAAGACTCTTCTCGACTGCCGTTATATTTTGGGTATACATACGTGCATATATATATATATATATATATATATATATATATATATATACCAACTGACGAGTATTGTTATGTATGAATATACCCTAAGCTTTTTCCACTTATACCCTAAGCTTTTTCCACGCAATATATCGAATATCGTATAAATTCGTTCGCTTCTTATCGCATATGGTACAACTTATGGTATAATCTATTTTAATTCACCCTGTAGATCGAATTGAATCTTTCTGAAGGTATCTGAAGTCATATAATACACCAATGGTAAATTAATCTCGGTAGGTGCAATTTGAGTAGGAGAAATTGTATTTAATATGCCCACCACGAGACGATACCCATGAACTATCTTTGTCGTTGAAGAGGAAGTCCAGAGAAAGGAGAGGCTTCGATAGCGCGTCTCCCAGATATTATCAATATAGTTTATTAATTTGCATATTTACAAGAAAAATTTAATGCAAATCCGATAAGAGGCTTTATAACAAAGTATTTTGGACTTGGGGGGTGACTTTTTGCTTTGTTCATAAACAAGAATATATTAAATTTGATGCCTCTTTGCTATTATTACATGGAAATTTGTATGTTAAAAATAGGCCTAATATTGACACTGATACAGTGTTGCCAATTTCTGTACATTATTCAAATAGGATTTTTAATAGTGAATTAAAACAAACTTTGTTCACATTTTTTTTTTTTTTTTTAAATGGAGTTTAGGAGAAAACTAATTAAAAATGTAACCCCCGCTTGTACCAACAATATTCCCCACCCTTGTCAGTTGTCAGTACCAAACTGGTATATTGTAGAAAGCTTTCAAAAATGTGGCCGTGTTTCAGAGGTCATTTTGTGAATTTTAAGATTCCGATTTAGTTTTTTTAGTGTGTGTGTGTGTGTGTGTGTGTACGGGGGTCATTATATCATTATAGGAGGTCATAATATAATTATGATGAATGAACTGAAAAATTTGAATATTTTGTGCAACGTGAAATGATGTAAGAATTGACAAGCACAAATTTATTCTGTACTAAGGCGTTGGACGCACATGTATGTATGCACTATATGCAGGTATGCGTGTAGTTATGTGTATTTACTTAAAACCAAGCATATAATGTAACACACACAACCATCTGTAAAGCGCAAAGCGCGTATATATATATATATATATATGTGTGTGTGTGTATATGTATATATATATATATATATATATCCTTTATATCCTATGTCATCTTGAAGAAATGAAAAGCTTTTATGAAAATATTTAAAGGAGGTCCTCCTTAAACGCCATACCTTCATTCTCATTGTCGCCATAAATATTAGGAAGAACAACTAGGCCACTTTTAGCTCCCCTTATCTAAATGAAATCGTAACAAGTTATAGGCTAAGCTAAGGCTAATGAAGTTTTCACTCAATTAATTCTTCTGCGCAGATTCTCGCGCAGACGCTCGGAAACATGTTGCAAATTCCCTCGAGAGAGAAAAATCCCTCAAAATGGGAAATTTCCCTTTACTGAAAAAAAAAAAAAGAAGCAATTCTGTTAAAAAATCGTGTTATTCTTCATGCGGTATTTAATGGTCTCGTGATATATAATATATATATTATATAAAACAAATTTAAGAGTTACCTCACCTCTAATGACTGACTGTCATCTAAGAGAGGTCTCCTTGCATGTGTACAGCTCGTTAATATTAAAATATAACAAGAGTAACTAAATAAAAAATAGTAAAGTAAAAATAAAAAATGGCAAAAAGCGTATTTAAGACTTTCCTCATCATTTTTTGGCGCTTCACTATCTGTTCATCTTCAGATTATTTCTAGTTACTCCGATGAGAATCTTTGCCCGTGTGGATAAGGCTCATTTTAGCTTAAAATTGATTGCTCTTTCATATATATAATATATATATATATTATATATATATTATATATTCGGGCGGAAGTAAAACCAAGGTTACCAAGGTGTGTGTGTGTATATATATTTTTTTAAGTAAATTCTTTTGCTGTACAATCAATTCAAAGAGTCCTGTCGGTGAAACTCTGTGCTTATTACCGAAAGAGATATTGGTAAGAAACTTGCGAGTTTCACCACAAAGTTTTTTTTGAACGGATTGTACCTTATCGCGCTTTCAGGAGAGTTTGAGGCATTGCTATACACCTTTTATTACTCACCCACGGACGGTGAAATGGGCTTAGAATAACTTGTATGGCATATATATGTATATAATCTGACTCCATACATGTAGGATACTTGTGTACTGCTGCATGCTTTACATATTTGTTTCTTCAGTAGATGGATAAACCCAAGCGCGTTTGTATACCAGTCATATTTTTTCTACGACTTACCATTGAAAATAATAATGGAAGGACTGTTTTTACAGTTAACCCATCGTTGATTAACTCTAAAGCAGGTCTTTCTCTTTGTAACTGTATAATAATAAATTTGAATTAATAAACCGTTCCTGAATTACAGTTCGAATGGAACCTATACAGGACTACTTTGCGGTCACAGCGAGACTGTAAGTAGTTCAAAGTATACAAATCGTTCTCTCTCAATAGGCTGAAGGTTGCTGAAGATCTTCGCTAAATTTCTTTTTAGCACACTCCGCTGAAACTATTGAATATTTTTGCCACTGTATATGTATACTCTTACGGAATAGTAACGGAATGAGATCTGAAAATGTTTGTCACTTTACAATAGTCTCCGCCTATGAAGGCGGGGCTTGTACATCTTTTACGAATGCGTATTCCGGCCAAGTTGGATTAGGTCTCATTAACTCCGCCTACTAATTATAACTTGTCCAATCAGGAACCATATTTCATTTCTTTTGTCCAATCAGGAACCATATTTCATTTCTTTCAAAAACTGACCAATCAGAGGAAGGAAAATATTTTTTTACACCTTCAGTCCGATACTATTTCGTTTAAATATATACACAGTGGTTTTAAATGAGTGATTATAGAAAGAAATCGAATTTGAACAGTTGTCAAAAGCCCTTCTTCATACTCGCTCTCTGCCTGGACATTGATCATGTTGAAAATGATATAAAAAGGTCACGTTTCTTTTTAATCATCTTTACTTTAACATCAATCAGTTGTTTTGTCGTTGTTCAAATAGATTCAAAACATTGTTCTTGAACATAATGTTCAAGAAAATGTTTGAATTGGGGTTCAAATTGCTTGCACGGTAATTTCCGCTTTATACCATCTCGATTCACCCGCCAAATGTAAGGATACTCGAAGTGAGAGCGCTTGACTGCCTGACTTAACCTAACTTGGCCGTAGCTTAACATAGTATAACCTTACTTAACCTTAGCTATAATACGACTGAAGTGAGAGATCTAAAGTTATGAATGATAATGCCATGAAGGGGGAAAGACCATTTGTTTGAATGACTTATTGCGAAGTAGTTAATGCGAACGGGGCTTCGTCGTGGCCATTATCTCAACACCGCTTTCCGTAGATCAGCGAAGTTAAGCGACATTGGGTCTGGGTACTGGTTGGATGGGTGACCATCATCCGTGTTCAGATGATGTAGTGACTGGTAGTTCGAGTCCCACGTAAATCTGTGGGTCCCTTACGTCATATGAGATTAAGCACACACACACACACACACACACGGGATGAAGTTATTGAAAATTCAATTGTCATGAATGTCATTATTTTCTTATTTATTTACTTTGTCAAATAAATGCAGGGCATTTGGCCAAGACGGATTTTTTCCTGATCTGATCCTGTCCAATGTGGACAGGATCAGATCAGGAAAAAATCCGTCTTGGCCAAATGCCATGCATTTATTTGACAAAGTAAATAAATAAGAAAATAATGACATTCATGACAATTGAATTTTCAATAACTTCATCCCGTGTGTGTGTGTGTGTGTGTGTGTGTGTGTGTGTGAAAGAGTTCAGGAGAATGAATGAATGAGAAGTTGTGTGGATGAATCGGTTAGTCAATTAATTATGAGTTTAATGGGTGACTGACTTAATCCTTCGGCGAATTTATCCATCATGAAATCTTCCAATGTCCGAAGGTCGATAGGGTTATATATATATATATATATATATTAGTTTTTGCTATTAATACTGCTTGGTATTCTTTCTTTATACCACTTGCATCTGAGGGGAGGGTATCGAACCCATTTTATGGTGATGGAAAGTTGAATTTTCTGCCATTTCTCGCACACAGTTAAAACTGAAAGGAAGTCTTTGTAGGTATGCTTGAAGACGAGGTACAGTTCACTAAAAAAAGACTTGTTATATAACTCTGTTTCATATATCAATATTTATCATTAATAAACGTGTGAGGTTTACACAGGATTTTTTGAATCGACTGGATGTATATTATACCCTCATCCGACTTAACCCTAGAGTAACAGAATCATATTCTAAAATATGCTTTACCTGACGAATACTGTCTGTCTAGCCTGTCTTTAACCCTCATTAGAAACCATTATGGGGGTCAAAACATTGAAAAAGATGATCTTATTCATTGAAAGTACTTAACTATCAAATACAATGTTTCATTCATAGGATTGTTTCGGTACAGTTTTTATAACACCATTTTGTAAGATTTTAGCCCTGGGGTCATATGGACCCCAGGGTTCCAACAACGTAAGTAAATTGAAGGTTCCTGACGAGGGTTAAAAATGTATTGTTCTTACACGAAAATATGATGAGCCCGATGAGGGCTACTTAGATGTGGGGTAATGCCGCCGTAATGGTGTGCGGGGGGTAATTCCAGTATTTGTGGAAAGCTATGGTTGAGCCAAAGATATAAGAAACATAGGCCCTATCACAGTTTCCCATTTCCTACTATCCAAAATTTGCTCGTAACAGTTAATGTGGGTGTGTTTTCCCGTTCGTTCAAGGACAGCCCCTCCTTAGGGATGGGTATAATCGATCTTGGATAAAAATTGTATTAAAATAAGTTTAAAAGGCGAAGGATCAATAATGAAGAATCAATAATTAATCAATTCGTACATTATTTCGGTTGATATATAAATAGAAAATATGCCATGAGTTCGTCAATTTCCGTTGTTGTGTTTTTCCAGCGTTATCTGTATAAAACTCGCGTGCATAGATGCACTCAACGTACATAAACTCGCAATTTTACTTCGCACGCAAATTCCTCGTTCGCGTGCCGAGGAAAAATGAACGCCACATCCGTGATTTGAAATGTAAACATTAAAAGCTCCTGTCAGAGAAAGATGAACTCTATACCCGTGTTTTGAGCAGGTGAACATTAAAAGCTCTTATCAGAAACCTTAATCTATAGTGAATGATTGTGGGTCATGACCCCGAGATAAATTAATTTACTTCGTGATTGGTTCACGTTATAATCCAATTGTACGAATCAGATATCTTAAATAGGATTTCTCCACTCTTAAAATGATCTGATTGGGCTTTAATAGAATTAGGCATATAATGTATAATTATAAAATCCCACCCAGATTTTTAAAAAATACGAAACTGAGAACCATCTAAAATCGCTGTTTTATTTCGCCTTGAATTTCATAGACTTAATTACGCTCCTGTACTTTAACATGTTTTCTTTACCATTGCTATCTTTTTAAGAATTTTCTTTTAAGTTGTTTAAGTAGGAAAAGTATCATTTTAAGAGAAGATCATTTCATCGAAGTATCATTTTAAGAGAACATCATTTCATCGAAGTATCATTTACTCGTCTTCTCCCTCTGTGTAACTGTTGTAAATAATAATAATTGAAACAGTGAGATATACTTTCGTTCGACTAATTTTGAGTTGAAACTGGTTGTATAAACATTACGATTGCTTTGCCGTTACTTATTATAATTAAGTCTCTACAAATTATCTTTGTTTTGTAACTCCTTCAGTTAAATTTTGTGCAAATGATTGCCAAAAAAAAATTTGAATGGAATTATTTGTTATTTTATTTGATTTGTGGAACATTACGAATAAAAAGGGGAATTATTTATGAGAATTTTTTTTTTTTTATCTTTTATCAGAATATAAACGAAGATTGCAAAATGGTAAAATATTGAACGACAAGTTTGAACAAATAGGAATAATAAGGAGCCAGTTAAATGACAGAAAATCACCGCCAGACTTACTCCGTTTGCGCGTCGCGGCTCTACCACCAGAAAATAATCCCCGGGGTACCTGCGCCCCCTTGGCGCGCGGCATATATACACATTTCTCTCTTTGTATAAATATAGATATATCTCTTGTCTCTACCTTTCTGTATATATTTCTGTATTTATCTATCTACGCGTATCTATTATACATTTATCTATCTCTGTGTGTACTTGTGTATGCGTGTATACGTTGATTTTTCCTTCAGCTTCATGCAATCGTGCGCTCGTAATTGATAAAAAGAAAAATGTAGAAATATCGTTAAAACCAAAAATTAAAAGCAGAATTATGTTTATTAAAATCTGAAAATTTAAGCTATCAAAAAAAAGACGTTCATTTACTTCCCTTCCCCCATTCAAAAATATGTCTTTCTCCCCCACATCGCCCCTCCAAGCCAAAAAACAAATGTTCTCGAAGAAATGTAAATGACATTTTGAATTTTTGCTCCCCTTCCATTAAACCATTTACCCTCTCTTACTCCTTCACACACACACACACACACACACACACTTCACCCAACCTCTTCTCCCCTTGCCTTGTTTCCTCCCCGCCCCCCACCCTTAAGCACCTCCCCCAACGTACCTTGGCTCCGCCCACTACCTTTTTTCGAGATGACGCTAATAAATCGCTGCCGTTCTTACGGTCCGGTTGACTTCGTGAATAACGTTATTTCCGGAGTTTTCGGTCGGAGCGCGCCATACGGCCCAGATCGTCATTTCTCGGCGCAATGATGCAAGAAGTGCACAAACGTCGCGCGACGCCTTGGAGACACTGAACGGATTCCGGGAAATAATTCATTCTCGCCTTCTGTTTCCGACTTTATTGTTTTGCTCTCTCTCTCTCCTCTCTCTCTCTCTCTCTCTCTCTCTCTCTCTCTCTCTCTATGCAGTTACACTAAGGCGTCAGGTTTATCCAAAAGGGCCGTAAGGCGTAAGTTTCATTTCCTTAATACTTATAAAAAATAGTTTGTATATAAGGTTTGAAAAGTAATTAAATGCACTTTCAGACAAGGAAATACCCTGTATTTTAAACCCTTCAATGCCTCGCATTACATCTTTTCTGAGACTAAAATCGTCTGTCATCAGCCAGGAAGAAAGAGTAAACTGTAAACTGCCAGGCATGTGGACTGATAACGTTTTGTAACAATTTGTCGATAAGTTTTTTTTGGGGGTTAGGTTAGGTTAGGCTAAATTAAGTTTACTCTCTTGATGTGATATTTAATTTAGGTTATTCTGGTTTGATTAAGTATACTTAGATTAGGTTAAGTCAGAATATATTAGAGTGTCGACAACATAATTTCCGGTTGACCAAATGGGCGTACACGTATGGATCGCTCTGCCTTACCTTGAACGCTAGAACTTAAGTAGTTTATTGTTACTCTTTTAAATATAACGTACGAGACTTAAGTGTTACTTATCCAAGTAACTTCCACGCGTCCTCAGAGGGAAACAGTTTCCATAGAAACGAAATGAATTAAGACGCTGGTATTAATGATAATAATAATAATAATAATGGTCCTTCTCACTGAAATTATTATTGCTAATTTTCGCGACTCGGCTGAATTTGAATCAGTGAAGTAATATCGCCTTTAAACAAAATTTGAATAATTAATTATATTTTCAACTGAATTAAAGAAAAATAAATGCGTAGATTGAAAAATCTGAATTTAGATTGGGGTAGGAGAATGAGGGGGAGAGGGAGGGAAACATGGTTGGAACAAACCAAAGTTTACCCAAAAATCTAAGCCAGGTTAGGGCAATAACTGGGTGGAAATCTGAATTTAGATTGGGGTAGGAGAATGAGGGGAGAGGGAGGGAAACATGGTTGGAACAAACGAAAGTTTACCCA
Source organism: Bathynomus jamesi (assembly GCA_023014485.1). Lineage (NCBI taxonomy): Eukaryota > Metazoa > Arthropoda > Malacostraca > Isopoda > Cirolanidae > Bathynomus > Bathynomus jamesi. The sequence continues at coordinate 78,917 of JAJOZX010008237.1, read as the reverse complement.
AAAATCTAAGCCAGTTTAGGGCAATAACTGGGTAGAAATCTGAATTTAGATTGGGGTAGGAGAATGAGGGGAGAGGGAGGGAGACATGGTTGGAACAAACCAAAGTTTACCCAAAAATCTAAGCCAGGTTAGGGCAATAACTGGGTGGAAATCTGAATTTAGATTGGGGTACGAGAATGAGGGGGAGAGGGAGGGAAACATGGTTGGAACAAACCAAAGTTTACCCAAAAATCTAAGCCAGGTTAGGGCAATAACTGGGTGGAAATCTGAATTTAGATTGGGGTAGGAGAATGAGGGGGAGAGGGAGGGAGACATGGTTGGAACAAACCAAAGTTTACCCAAAATCTAAGCCAGGTTAGGGCAATAACTGGGTGGAAATCTGAATTTAGATTGGGGTAGGAGAATGAGGGGGAGAGGGAGGGAGACATGGTTGGAACAAACCAAAGTTTACCCAAAAATCTAAGCCAGGTTAGGGCAATAACTGGGTGGAAATCTGAATTTAGATTGGGGTACGAGAATGAGGGGGAGAGGAGTGAAACATGGTTGGAACAAACCAAAGTTTACCCAAAAATCTAAGCCAGTTTAGGGCAATAACTGGGTAGAAATCTGAATTTTGATTGGGGTAGGAGAATGAGGGGAGAGGGAGGGAGACATGGTTGGAACAAACCAAAGTTTACCCAAAAATCTAAGCCAGGTGAGGGCAATAACTGGGTGGAAATCTGAATTTAGATTGGGGTAGGAGAATGAGGGGGAGAGGGAGGGAGACATGGTTGGAACAAACCAAAGTTTACCCAAAAATCTAAGCCAGGTTAGGGCAATAACTTGGTGGTTGGATTATGAACCATCTGGATTGTTTGACAAATAGTCAATCACGTGTGTTTTTTTTTTAATCCATATTTTTATCCATCATCCAACTATGGATTTGAATACGCGGATAAATGCCATTTTTAATGGGCAAAAAGTGAATGGATTTTTATAGATTTTCTATAATCCATTTAATTTGTCCCGTGATGATGATAATCCACATTCAGGATTGCAGTTCGAAGGTACCCCGATCGATTCTCTATTGTCAATGGGACAGAAATCGGTGTACATGGTCGAATCGGTGGTTCCAGTATTATGTATGATAATAATAATATAATAAAGTTTAGGTTTGTTTGGCCTACTTCGTAACATCTATAAAACCACGTAACGAAGAGGATCTACGCCTTTACGTAGGATCCTAACCACGGGAGGGTCCTCTATCCAATTACTGAACAGACCCAACGTCGCTTAACCTCGCTGATTATAGAAAGTTACGGAATTTTCAGTTTCTGTGTATCGTGTTTGGTTAATTAAGAAAGGCGAAAATCCGAACTATTACGGAATGGCACCCTTTCCACGTTGGCACTCTGAAATTTTGGTATTCATTAGTTGGCATTAAATGAGTGGCACTCGTGTATACTTGTCCTTTTATTCACCATATTTTAATTTTTTCTGAGTTTAGTTTTCAAGGTAACTTCACCAAATGTACACGGGGGGGGGGGGGGGGGGGGGGGTTCACCTCTATGACATTGAGAACTGTAGTTTACTACGGTCGCGTTAATGATCGTAACATGAAAGTTAAAATGTGTACAGTCGATTAAAAAAAATGCTGTCGTAAAACTCCAGGTTTTTTTTTTCTATATTTATCAATAGGAAACGTCGAGTTTTGCGACATAACTTTTTTAACTGACTGTACGATAGTAAATAAATAAAATAATGCCGCGGCGGCAGTGAGTGTACGTGTATGGTTTTCAACTCATTTGAATGATGATGCAACCACTTTGGCGACACTTGTAATGGGAAGAAAGTAGGGAAGAGAACTCTGCCTTAATAAACTACAGCGTGCCCATAAAGTGCGGCATCAAAGGCAAAGTTTACTGGCTAAAGTTTATTTTTGTTAATATGTAGTTTTGCGGCCACCAGAATTTTGGCAATCGAAAGGCAAGCCCATTTCCTACGTAATACCGGTCAGTTTTATCAACGCGTTTTTAAGGGTTGGGTTAAGTTAGGTTAAGCTCTTCTCGGTTAGGTTGGATTAGGCTTGATTAAGCGTGTTAGTGTCAGTAAAATGTCCCGTGGATTAAACGTCTAAATGTCCCTCCATACATGCATAAAAGCTCATTAAAGAGACGGAATAATTTGAAAGATTCAAGCTCACCAACGACGCTTAGTTACCATGGCAACCAATGTATGAGTTCTGAGTGAAATAATTTATTTGGAAATGTACTTGAAGAAAAATGCGTAATATTATTATAACGAAACAACGTTTTTTAACTGAAGAAAACATTAATTGTCATATTGTATACTCTGTTTTTAGAAATACGCTTACAACTATAATTTTTCCTCAAAAAATACATATCCTGGTTGCCATGGTAACTGGGTGTCTCGGTGACAATCTATGAAATTTTTGCATCTATATTTTTCAAGCGCGTACGAAGGAGAGTGTGTGTATATATATATATATTCTCTAATAATAGTGTTAAGTTGTGATGTGTGATTTCCTTCTGTTTGCATCTCCCTCACAATCTTAATAACTTTTAATAACTTAATAACCTTTGCCAGTTATGATCGATTATGTTTGGTTATTTAACTTCTCTTTTGACTGCTTTATAATGAGAGTATCGAATATTGCGCGCGGTTGGAGACGTCTCGTGTATGCTGTCGCTCGCGTATGCGTGCCATTAGTGCCTCGAAATAAATGTTGAACAACCCCTCATTTGCGCGTGAACACCCTCATTTGTCTATCATTTTTTATTGTCTTTTTGTTATAATCATTTCTGTTTCCCCTTATTTCTCTCTCTCTCTCTCTCTCTCTCTCTCTCTCTCTCTCTCTCTGCGAGTTCTTACCCTTAGTTTTATCTCCCATTTCCTCTTACCCTCGCCCCTACCCTTTCTCTCCCCTCTCTTTCTCTTACGTTCTCTTACTCGTACCTTTTCTATTTCCGTTTACTCTTACTCTGTTTCTGTCAGTGCGTCTTTTTCTCGTGAACCCTTTACTGTGTCCCCCCCCCTCTCCCCTTGTCGTCGCGCGTTTTCCCCTTGGTTCTAATCTGGCGTGGCGTTAATAGTGGAATGATTTTTTCGGCTGTCTTCACTTCGAATAATTTGTCATTCGAGCAATAACCGGTACGAGTCAGTCCGTCTGATACAATCGGAATGGAGAACTCACCGCTCCGATGCGTTCTCCGATCACAACCATCATGAATGGATGGTAAGAACGAGGAGGAAGTGACGCCTTCTCCCGCACTCTTATTTCATATATATATATATATATATATATATATATTTTATTTGCATTCAAAAAGCATAGTTAATATTGCTTCGTGACTTTTCGGACACCGTAATGGGCTTGTATGTATTGTGTGTGTGTGCGCGCGCGCGCGTGTGATAATTCATGGATGTACAGAGGTAGGGTATTTTTTTTTGGTGGATGAACACTTTTTGTTCACTCTGAACTTTAAAATTTATATAAAGAAAAACTAGGTTAGGTTAGGATATACTAGTATATTTAATTAAAAAAAAAAGGTACCTAGCTAGTTTGCGAAGTTGGTAGCGTGTGTGTGTGTGTATTGGGATCGGTGGCAGCAAGTTCTGTTTTACTTTTAAGTATATTTTTAGGTAATGTTTTTAATATTCTTCTGTTTCGAAGTATTTATTAATAAATGGAGTCGTAAAAGAAAGGATAAAGGCACCGATACTGCGTGCCAATGAGTGCCAGCTCGTAAAAATATCCGTTTTTGAATTATCGGCAAACGAGCGTTTTCAGTCAATCACTTCTAACGTGAAGAGCTAAAAGTTGGATTCCCCTATTGCCATGGTGTTGACCCCACTGATGGGTCGACACTCGATAAAGACATTTTGGTGTAGTAATTCTGACTTAAAATTCATACCAT